>CACSLK010028802.1:1110824-1127278 GCA_902706635.1 Striga hermonthica | reverse complement strand
TTTTTTTTTTTTTTGACTCTAAATATTCAAAAATATTCGAACCAAAAATAAAAATAAAAATAAAACAAATAGAAATTCGGCCCCTCAACAAAAGGTAATAACCGAACAAAAATAACAAAGGACTAACAAGATGACACTTTTTTTTTTAAGACACGAAAAAAATAAGGGAAAATTCGAACAAAAATTCGAACCCCAACAAAAATAAAGAGAAATTCGGCCCCTCAGCAAAAGGCAAACCGAAAAAAAAAATAAAAAGATAAGAAAGACAAAAAAATCGATCAGCACCTCTCAATGAAAGCACCAATGATGATGGATCGACTTTCTGTCTATACGATGGTTGTGAATAAACGGCGCACTGCGGCCTGCTCGCCTACCGCGCACCCCCGTGTGCCCAGCGCTGCCCCTCGTTCATCCCACGCCCAAGGCGCGCCATCGCTTGTAGCCCCGTTGGGCCATGCGCGTCTACGCCAATGTGCGTATTCTCGCCCTTTTCTAATACGCCCTTTCTTGCGCCCGAATGTTACCTGTCTATGGACCATCTCCTCGTCGGGGCTCGAAACCCACTTCCGCATCACGCTGGGAAGGCGCGCGCGTGCAGGGGCAGCACTCCTAGGCCTGGGCACTGGCGTCTGGGGACACGCGACTTGCTGGGCACGGCAGCAGGGACGCGATCGTGTGGTGCGCGCGTGACGTTCGCGCACTGGCGATGAACAGCGAGCAGTCAGGCGTCGCTGGGGTCGTGCGCGATGGTCGACTAGCGACAACAGCGGATCGCGAGCAGACAGGCGCGTCGGGGATCTCGCGGGCGTCCTTCGTGGTCGCTGCTGGGAGTTAGCGTCGGGCCTGGCTATGTGCGACTGCGCGCGGTGGCGTGCGGTTGCGCGAGGCTGGGCTCGAGCGACTTCCAGCGGTGGTTGGCGAATTCCGGCGATTCTTCACGGCGGCGGACGGCGGCAATATCGTGGTGATGATGACCGGAATATATATATATATATATATATATATATTAGAAAGCTCAATTAATTGTACCCAAAAGCCTTCTAATAGATTACCTAAACACCTACTTCGATTAAACTTGGTGGAGCGTTTAATCGAATCTCCCTAACTCTCGAACGATGATATTTCACGCGTGTATGTAGGTGAGAAAATCGGCCAACATTACATTTTAGGAGAGGTTCGGACATGGTGTATTTATAGGCTCCATTAGGGACCTTAAGGAGGTGCGCTAAATATGGGCTTATTCCATTGGGCCTAGGAAACCTAATTCTACTCCAATACTAATTTAATGTAGGAAGGAAATCTCCTACTAATCCTCTCCTTCTACCGAGTCAATCATTGATGGGTTTAGTGACTTGAAAGAACGTCGAGCACAATTCAAGTAGAAACGAAGTTTGAAGGTATGTATTCTTTTATTACAACTTTTTTTAATCCAAAATTGTTACTTTATTTCTTCATTGTTAAGTATATGTCATTAAAAATAATGCCCCCCCCCCCCCAATTTATTTTTCTAGATCCGCCCTTGGACGGCGTACAGGGACTCAGGGAGGCGCTAGCGGTGAGAGGTGGGGTTGAAGGATCGGAGGTCGATGGGGTCTGGGAAGGCGTGCGGTCGCCCGACGACGATAGAGGGGAAGGCGACGACATAGAAGAACTGAGGGAGGAGGTGCCAACAGACAAAGATGGGGTCGAACGAGCAGAAGTCAATGGTTCAGGGAAGGAAGTAGCAGCGGTGGATCTAGTGGAGGGAAAATCATGTGAGATCGGATTGGTGGTGGTGGTGGTGGTCGCCGTGGGAGAGCTTGACGACTTAGATTTGGCGGAGGAAAATGGGAAAGCAACTGAGAAGAGAAGAGGAAGAAAGAACATGGGTAGAAGAGGAAAATGATAAATTATACACTATCTTGCCAATTTAGTGAGATAGAGTATTAACATTTTATAGGATATTGGTTCAGATCGAACTCAATTTTCAGGGTAAAAAAATGTCCAACCAAACAGCTTAATCATCTTGATACAATAACAAATTAAGTGATATCAAGGCTAATCAACCCAACCAAATGGACCTTTATAAAATTAATAATCTTGCAAATGGGAAAAAAAAAAGTTTCGCTATGAAGGCAATAGTTCCATAGTGGAGCCAATTTTTTATATACAACAAGTAAACTATACCATATTCTTTGATTATCTTTCACATAAACAGTATAAATTTATTAAAATGTCAATACTAATGGTTGTAGTGATATATGTGTTTCAGCATTTGATATAAGCACCAAAGAAAAAGAAGTGAAACCTTTTGTAGTTCATGTTCATTATCCAAAAATTGAGAGATGATGGATATAACAGTCTTTTCCAAGGTAAAGTCTTTTTGTGGAAGTCGTGCAATCGATATGCCTGATATTAATGCTTTATATGTAGAAAGAGGAGGATGATCTCGGAACAAGCAAAATCTATTTACAATCGGGGATCATTATCATATTAATATTTTACGGTTAAAATAGATTGTCAATTGCAAGAGCTAAACAACATGTTTAGTGAGCATGCCGTGAAGCTACTTGTTCTTAGCTCTATGTTTGACCCTCGCAATTCTCGATTGTCTTTTAATATAGATGATGCGTGCCTCCTTGTCAGTGAATCCTATCTTGGGGACTCCACGGATTATGAAAAAGATTTACTACAAGCTCAACTGAAACATTATGAGATTGATGTTCTCCAGCATTCAGAATTTCAAACTTTGTGTACTATCTCTGATTTGTGTCAATGGATGGCAACAAGTATAAAATCTTTGGTTTAGCCGTTGATTGATAGATTAATCAAGCTGATTCTCACTCCTTCGGTGTCTACGGCGACAACTGAGCGTGCATTCTCGGCTATGGTTATTGTTAAATCCAGACTTCGAAGTAAAATGGAAGATGACTTTCCTCTAAATTCTTTGACTATCTTCATCGAACGAGAAATTGCAAGATCTACTAGTACCGAGTCAACCATTGATGGGTTTAGTGACTTGAAAGAACGTCGAGCACAATTCAAGTAGAAACGAAGTTTGAAGGTATGTATTCTTTTATTACAACTTATTTTATTCCAAAATTGTTACTTTATTTCTTCATTGTTAAGTATATGTCATTAAAAATAATGCCCCCACCCCCCCCACCCCCAAGTTTATTTTTCTAGATCCGCCCCTGGACGGTGTACAGGGACTCAGGGAGGCGCTAGCGGTGAGAGGTGGGGTCGAAGGATCGGAAATCGATGGGTTCTGGGAAGGCGTGCGGTCGGCCGACGACATAGAAGAACTGAGGGAGGAGGTGCCAACTGACAAAGATGGGGTTGAACGAGCAGAAGTCAATGGTTCAGGGAAGGAAGTAGCGGCGGTGGATCTAGTGGAGGGGAAATCATGTGAGATGGGATTGGTGGTGGTGGTGGACGCCGTGGAAGAGCTTGACGACGTGGGGTTGGCGGAGGAAAATGGGAAAGCAACGAAGAAGAGAAGAGGAAGAAAGAACATGGGTAGAAGAGGAAAATGATAAATTATACACTATCTTGCCAATTTGGTGAGATAGAGTATTAATATTTTATAGGATATTGGTTCGGATCGAACTCAATTTTCAGGGCAAAAATATGTCCAATCAAACAACTTAATCATCTTGATAAAATAACAAATTAAGTGATATCAAGGCTAATCAACCCAACCAAATGGACCTTTATAAAATTAATAATCTTGCAAATGGGAAAAAAAAGAGTTTCGCTATGAAGGCAATAGGTCCATAGTGGAACCAACTTTTTATATACAACAAGTAAACTATATCATATTCTTTGATTATCTTTCACATAAACAGTATAAATTTATTAAAATGTCAATACTAATGGTTATAGTGATACAGTTTTTTTGTGGAGCCATCGGATGGCTCGGCTTATGGAGCAATCCATACTTAATCACCAATAGTGCATTGACACGTGTCCTACAGTAAATACAATTTAGACAGGTGTCACTATATTAAGTAATGGATGACTCCATAAGAAAACAATCCGATGGCTCCATAGAATTTTTGTATAGCGATATATGTGTTTCAGCATTTGATATAAGCACCAAACAAAAAGAAGTGAAACCTTTTGTAGTTCATGTTCATTTAATAATTTCAGTCAAATATAGTTAGGCCAAGTCAAGGTGTCCCAACTCCCAAGACATGAATACATATATATATATATACCAGCTATTTTTTCCTGTACCTAAGGCCGACAATTATCCTTCTCTTTATTTTTGTAGACTCGTTCAACCCGTCCCGTCATTTTTATTACACTATTTTCATGTTTTGAAATGGCCTCTGCTCACTACCAGTTCCAAGATAATTTCATCTCATCCGTATTTATTCTTTTTTCTTTGTAAACTCTAGTGAAATATTTTGTGAGAAAACAACAGAAAAAGTTGGATTCTTCAAACAGTAGCTCTTCATTTCCAAAACAAGTCCGAGTTTATTCGATTTCAATTTTATTCATTCTTGTAAGAAAAATATCTATGTAGTTTGATTGCATGTTTGCTAATGCAAAATACTAATTACTTGAAGAGACGTTGACATACCTCATGTATGGTTTTCCAACATTTCCACTGTCCTGGAGTGAAATTGTTCTTACCAGTTACCAGTTTAAGATTACCATTTTTTTTACCAAATAATTTTTTCATCTCAGAATGACAAAGATAAAAGTTTTCAGCAAGGATCTGAAAATAACGATACATAATAATTCAATCATCTCTAAGATGCATCCGTAGAGTATACTCTCATCATATTACAAATCGAACTCTTGAAGGTAAAAACTCGTGCTTATAATGTGTGATAAAACAAGAGGAAAAAGAATGATTCTCTTGAGTATATTTTCATTATAAGGGAAACTCTTATTTATAGAAAACCTCCTAATGGCAAAATCGTAATAATACAATTACACCAAGAGCAAAATAGTCAAATTAATTCATTTCATTTGTAGGGTTTATATTTCACAACAATGCTTAATAACAGAAAATCACCAGCTGCAAATTTGTTCAAACAAGCTCATCCAACAGATAAAAAATCATATACCACCAAGATCTGGAAGTAAATCAGACCAGATAACATTCCACTTAATTATCGCTTCGGAATTCCGAGTTAATCAAATGTGCAACGAACAAGACAACATTGAACTGACACTTAAAAAACAAAACAGACACAAAAATTCAAAGGAATACCCCACTTAGCTGAATGCTCAAAACCTTAGTAACCACCCTTGAGATCATTGACAACATCATATGGTATTGGAGTCACAGTCTCGATAGTTGCACCCTCAACCATAAAACCAGGCTTGGGTCCTTCTGGCTGTCTCTTGGTGCTAATAATCTTACCTTGTGCCTTGGCCTCAGCCTTCAGCTTATCATTCTTCTTGATCCTCTCAAGTATCTCCTCGTGGCAACGTGAGGGCTGAACATGCTCAATACGAACGTGAATTCTCTTCCTTATGATTCGGTTACCAACCTGCACCCATACATGGACACAACGAAAGAAGAAGTCAACAGTGTCATATGAATGGGAAAAGACAAGTATAATAGTTGTGCACAAATAAAATAGAAAGGTTCATGATGTGAAAGTATACCATGGTAAGAAAATTTCAAAAAAAGATGCGAATTCTTAATGAAGGGACAATGTGAAATACAAACCCCAGATAAGAATGTGTTCGCTGTAGTGAGGTAACAATTACAAGTTAGAGAAAAAAAAAATATTTGCGGTAAACATTGTAGAAAATATGCAGTTCCCTGAACTTGAAAAAAATACAATTTCAAATTGAATGCTCGTGGATTTGAATTTAAAATATTCTAAATTGCAGATTGCAAAAATTACAATTTCAAGATAAAATTGTTTTAGAAATCTAAGAATGTAAGCAGTACAAGCTCTGAATCCTGGCCAAGGCGAAAGCTATCAGTCAGCAACTGCAAATGTTTTGAGAAAACAAGCCTTAGATTTTCTCTCACAGACATAAAGAATACTGAAATCAAGCGAAAACGTCCCTATGATATGTTCATTTGCATCATCACTAGAAAAGTTGTGCAACCACCACTTGCAGAGAACCTTTCATCATTGCATCGAATAGACATCATCACTAGAAAAGGAAAACCCATGAGCTCAAGCAACTTCCACCAAAACACTCAGGAATCCAAATAAGACCATCTTAGGCATAATAGAATAAACACACAAATTGTAAGAAAAAACACATTAGGCAGATATTAGTTCCAACTTGCACTAAAACCAGTATAAATCAAGGATTTGACATAGCTAGCTGCACAGAAACATGTCCCTTGAATTTACGAATAATGTAATCGTGATATACAGCAACTGACATCATCTCCAATTATTCATAATATTAAGAAAATTAAAACTACAAATGCATACTTCACGTAATTAAAAGATGTTTGAACCAGAAAACAAATGAAAATACACTAGAGAAGCATCGATACCTGCTTGTTGACCTCAACCCCGATAGCACGCTTGGTGACGTTCCAAACTCGACCAGTGCGCCCATGGTAGAACTTGTGGGGCATACCCTTGTGGATCGACCCGTTAACTTTGACATCGACATAGTCCCCTATCTTATAGGCCCGGAGATAGGTTGAAAGATGAGTCGGGCCCTTCTTCCTGAAGGGACGGGCAAACAGATCCCTCGTGCGCGATCTCAGACCGTGCCCCGCCGGCATTTTTGTTGTGCTTTTCTTCTGTGGAGAATTGTGAAGTTCGCGAGTTTGTGGTGATGATAAATATTTTATATATGGAACGGAAATTAGGGTTTTTAAGGCGTCTGGGCCGAATGAGGAGTTCTAAAATAATTTAATACAAAGTGGGTGAAATATTATTCATTTCAACGGATAATTCTAGATAAATCCCTAATACAAATTTCAACTTCCTTTTCAGTCCATAATGCTCCAAAATGACATGTCAGTCCCTAATAAAAATTTATCTTTCCTTTTCACTCCCCCTATATATACTAATAATAATATTTTTCATTTATTTGTAAAAAAAAGACCAAAATCACCTGTCTCTCTTTCATCTACTCTCTCTCTATCTCATCGTCTCTCAGTCTCTGTCCAAAAAAAAAACCAAACTCACTTTTTCACTCCGCTTCGATCTCTGTCTCTGTCATCTTCTCTCCCCCGCGATCTTTAACTCACCACCGTCGTCTCACCGCCGTCATCGTCGTCTCACGATCTCTCTGTCTCGCGATCTCTCTGTCCGTCTCACCCTCTCTGCCTGCAATCTCTTTGTCCGTGTCGGGATGGCCGGCGGCAAGAAGAAGCTCGACGGGAACAAGCCGTCATCCTCCTCCACACCAGCCAAGTCACCAACAAAGACATTAAAACGGGTATTTTATAATTTTGTTGATTTTATTTTCTAATTTTAGGGTTCTTAGTTAATTTGTCAATTAGGGATTTTGGTTAATTATATGAAATTAATCCTAATTTGTGATAATTTAGGGCTTCTTTCTGCTAATTTTGATTTTTGTTCCTAATTTGCTAATATTTCCTAAATTCCAAACACATGCATTTTTCGTTAAATTTATGGTTTTATTGTTAATTTTTTTAGTTTGGGGTTATTTGTTAATGTCTGTTTGTGTTCCTAATATCCTCATAATTTAGGGCTTTTTTCTGAATTTTCTGATTCTTTTTCCTAATTTTTGAGGCATGTCTGATTAGGTATTTTTTATGATTTAGTGCTTTTTAATGATTATGATTTAGGGTTTTTTCACTGATTTATGATTTACGACTTTTTCATATTTTTCTGTTTATAATAGGCAACCGCATTTAGATGTCGATGCGCCCCGTCTTACTTCAAAGATGTGATGGACCAAATTCTTATTTTGTTAATTAAACAACACCATGAGGCTCTTCGACAAAACCCTTTTTATTTTTTTCGTTAATATGCCTGAGACCCTGTTTCACATACTAGACTTGAAGCCTTGATTAGCTTATATAGGGCTGACATTAATGCATTTTATGTTGGTGATCAATTATTTTTGAATTTTGATCCGGCTGAATTTTGTGTCACAATGGGGCTGCGCCAAGGTGGTCTAAGTGTTGACTTAGACCTTTCTTTGGATTGTAAAGCCCTATTTGACAGTTGGGGCCGGTTAGATAAAAAGGTTTTGAAAAGAAAAGATGTGGTAGATTTGTTGGAAAAATTTTCTGTCGATGAAGGTCGTGTTGACGACTTCATCAGGATGTACAGTCTGTTTGTTTTTAGTTGTATACTGTTTCCCTGTTCTAGTTACTCCATCCCTAGGTTTGTTTATCCTTACCTAGAGGATGTGAGTAGGATTTGTGAGTATGCATGGGGAGATGCTACTCACAAATTCCTTGTTGCTGAGCTGGTGCGTCATACCGATTCACCTGTCGTATTTCGATGGTTGTGTTGTGGGTTTGATGGTATGTATATATGTGTTTCAATTTCTTAATTCAACAATATTACAATAATATTACAACAATATTCAATTGTGGGATTGTGTAATTTTGGAATCATTTTTGTGTAGGCTTGGTTGTACGAGCGGGTGCCTTCCCTGGGCAAACGCTCCATGCTCGAGGCGATTCCCCGTCTATTTCGATGGACGGGGAGCCATTTACCATCTACACTGGAAGGGTCTTTAAAATCCCTTCAAAAAGTAAAGAGACACAAGGTAATTTATATAGTGTTATAGTATTATGTTTTTCTTATTCTTTTTATTTTTTGGGTTAATCGATATCATTGTGATTTGCTTTGTAGGTGTACTCGATATCGACAGCTGTTGCCGAGCGTGGCTTTGTGGAGTGTCAGGTTGCCTTTAATATTTATGTTTCAACATTAATATATTTATGTTTCAACATTAATATATTATGTTTTACCTTTTATATACAGGGAACGGTGGAGACCCGTATACTGGCCATGGTTTTTAAAGAAAATGAAGAATTGAGAAAAAATTTTGAAGTTTTGGAGAAAGAGAGAGAAAAAAAAGGAAGAAGAAAAAGAGACTGAGGAGGAACTAGAAGCAACAGCTGCTGAGGAGCAACGAGAAACTTCTGCTGGTGGTGAAGGATTTTTTGTCCCGACCGATTATGAGGAAGAAGAAAAAAAGGAGAAGGAGAAAGAGAATGACATAGAGGAAGAGAAGAATCTGGAGGATGAGGAGGAAAAAGAAAAATAAAAATGGGCCTTGTACCCTTTGAGAAAAAAATTGAAGAGCACGATGATTTGGACCGACTCATCGACGCTGTGATGGAGTCAGTTGGTATGTCAAGTCGGTAGGATGAGGCCGGCCCGCACTTACCAACGGAGGAGAAGCCACAGGCCTCCTCTATTATGAAGAGGGTTCGAGAGCGGCGGGGGAGGAAGAAAAGGGAGAAGCCTGTCGATTTTGTGACGCCCCCATCATCTGGTCCCAAAAGACAGAAAAAAAGAGAAAAAAACTGAAGCTGAAGCTGCCTATGGTGAGTAATTAAACTATGATTTTTTTTTTATTTATTTATATAATTGTTCGTGTTATTTTTTAGCATAACTAACCAATTATTTTGTAATGTGGGACATTGAGGAGAGTGAGGCCGAGAATGAAGATATGGAGGCCGAGGAGATCGAGGAGTCTTCCTTGATAAGCTTTCGAGGGAGGGAAGACTTCTGCGGGCATGAGGATGATGATTTGCAGGACGAAGATCAGGCAGCCATCCGATCTTTTCTGAATAGCAATCGCCTGAGGTAATAGAAATTATTTTAGTCCGATCAGGCAGTCCCATTTTTACCGGTTCAGCCCGTACGTTATGGTTTCAGCTGGTTCACGATTTTAATGGCATATTCAGTTAATATTCTGGGTTCAGTTCAGTTCAGTAAATTCATGTCCGATCAGTTCATGTCAAATCAGTTCCGGTTATTCCGGTTAAGTCCAAATATCAAGTCACGTTCAATAAAAGCATCTTAACAAAATTAATCAGTTAAGTTAACGGTCTGAGCATAGTCATTAGTAATTGTTTATATTATATTTCAGTTTGATCAGGTCACGAGTATCAGCACTGCCTTTATTTTCACGGATCAGGTGGGGACTCAGACTAAGTACTACTTTGATTATAATTACGGTACCATGTTTGAGGTATGTATTTCATGTCATGTATCTGCTCGGAATGGTCGCCGGTCCATTCTGGGTTCTAGTGGCCCTAGTCTGCCTCTCGAGTGTGCACATGGTGTCCGACTTTGCCGACAGATGAGGTAACGGTCATGGTTCACGTTCACGTGATGATATCAGATTCATGTTCATGTTATTACCGGTTTCATGTTGTGGTTATGTATATGCCAAGATCATGATGTTGTTATTATTTTCAATGTTTACATTAGTATGAGTTTCCACGGAGCACAGTGCCATAGTGCTCATTTCCCACTTTTATCATGTTTTTCAGGTCAGGATGTCGGGCCGGGAGCGTGAGATGACGAATGCTTCAGGACTTTTATGTTATGAATGTATATTTTGACGATATCACGTTTCCGCTGACTTTGATGTTGACGAACTTATCTTTTGATCAGACTTTCGGAAAAATTTATGGTTTCAGTAAACCGTATGATTTGGTTAAAAAATTAAAATAACGGTTTTCCAAAATAAAGTCACGATTTACAGTAGCACCCCGAATCAGTTTTCGTAAAGTAAAATATTTATTTTTAATAACTTTGCGAAATTTTCGCACTCTGATTTCACGATAAGGCGGGGTGTTACAATTGGTATCAGAGCACGTTTCTGCGTCACTGAAAAGTTTTTCAGTCAGTAATTTTCAGAAAAACCTGAACCGTCATGATCACGCCTCGCCGATGACAGGTAAGTGTTGATTTATGTTTTCAGTTATAAACATATTACTTTGTCTATGCTTAGAAATTATGGATCAGGACCTAGTTAAGATGCTCGAATCAGGATCGAACTTTAGAATTCAGGACATTCAGATATGACTCTATAACTCAGTATTTTCTGATATGATTCTAGAGTTCCTCAGGTTTCACGTCAGTATTTATCGGCCATTTTTTGGCGACTCGTGAAGAGATCTGTGTGCCTTAGTAATCAGTCAGAGTATATTATCATGTGTTCAATAATGTTGAACTTTCCCAATGATCAGATACCGCCCCGTAGGGAACCCGATTACTCAGGCCACAGTAGTCGCGCAGTTCCGCGACTATCAGGCCGAGAAATTTTCTGGGCAGGGAGATCCCCATACCGTGGACGAGTGGATTTAGAACCTTTAGAAAGGGATTAAGTTTGAGAACTCTGGATTTAATTCTTGATTTGTTCAAGTCAAGTTAGCAACTTGTCAGGAGATTTGTAAGCATTTGTGCTAAACAAATCTTAATAATCACGTTTCTCAGATATTTCTATCGAAAACTGTCATTTTGCCAATCAATTGGCAGACTTCAGGGAGAAATTCTTTGATTCAATTCGAGGAATTGACTCAAATTTCCTAAGTCAGATCAGTAAATCATGTTCAAGGCGAAAATTTTTATGTTAAAAGTTGTTACAATTCTCAAGTCATTGTTAAGGTAACGGTTTCCAGTGTATAAGAGTCAATAGTCCGGGTTACCATGGAGGCTTGAAATAAGAGCCATTCAGCCGGGTATACCATGGAGGCTTGAAGCTGAAACCGGAGTAATATGATTTCAGGTAATAACAACCTTTCAAGTCAGTCATGTCAGATATTTTATCAGTCATGATACTTTAAGTTATGATTTTCAAAGATCAAGATCAGCTAATTACTTTGTACTTGCGGGACCAGTTGATACTGGAGCAGCCCTATACAGTACAGAGTTATAAATTCATGTTCATGATTTACAGTCTATATTACTGATGTAACGTCGACGTATAATAGTTGTTCAGCCAGGTTAAATGTGGCGGTCTGATATACAGACCATTGGTCCAAATTTACCTAGAAACTTGAAGTCGCACCTTATCAAGTTAAGTAAGTCAGTAAATATCATGTTTTCAATCCCGAAGCGACTATTGAGTTGTCTCGGGATAGTTTACAGAGTTCAGACATAGATGATTCAGTCATGTAAGAGGCAAGTCATGGTTACTCAGTCATGAGAAAAATTCAAGCCAATCATGTCACGATTGAGAATAGTCTGTCTATAAAGACAAGACTTATCTATCATTTTCAGTATGTCAGCGTCTCGATTCTCAAATTCTGAAGAATCTGAGAAATCATGGGAGATATTCATTGATGATGGACTTCTTCTTGAGGTTACGTTTAACTTCGGAGGAAGTAATCAGTTGCAGGTACCACAGGTTGAAATACGCCGCGACGAAGAAGGGCCAGTCGATAGCAACAGATCGTGCCATGATGACAAACCGACGCTTTCCGTTCAAAGATGCCATGCTTGAGTCTCAGTACACTGGGAGATTACAGAGAGTTAATATTAGCGTACATTGAGGTTACTAGCTTGAGGTATAAATGCGATCAGATTACGTCGAAGACGCAGGTGCAATGTTCGCCAGGTGCTGTATGCAGGCGTGCCGCACTCACTTAATGAGGAGCAGGTGTGCCGCATTACAACGTGCCGTGAACGATGTGCCACGTTGTCGAACAGACATTTATGGAAGGTAATTACCAATATAGCTAGTTATCCTCATTTGTACATACGTGTATCTCTGGAATCTTCCGTGTGTACCAACGACTGGAGTCTTCACAACCAGCGTTCAGACTAGAGATCAACAAGCAGCCAGGAGATGATGACTAATACGCTTCAGAGTTTTGTTTTGAGATCATGTTTTATCAGTGGAACACTTTATTTCAGAAAAGTGTTCATTCTCAGTCAGTAGTAACTAACAATTCACTTAATTGTGAATTGATGTATCTTCAGTTCAGTAAATTCATGTCCGATCAGTTCATGTCAAATCAGTTCCGGTTATTCCGGTTAAGTCCAAATATCAAGTCATGTTCAGTAAAAGCATCTTAACATAATTAATCAGTTAAGTTAACGGTCTGAGCATAGTCATTAGTAATTGTTTATATTATATTTCAGTTTGATCAGGTCACGAGTATCAGCACTGCCTTTATTTTCACGGATCAGGTGGGGACTCAGACTAAGTACTACATTGATTATAATTACAGTACCATGTTTGAGGTATGTATTTCATGTCATGTATCCGCTCGGAATGGTCGCCGGTCCATTCTGGGTTCTAGTGGCCCTAGTATGCCCACTAGAGTGTGCACATGGTGTCCGGCTTTGCCGACAGATGAGGTAACTGTCATGGTTCACGTTCACGTGATGATATCAGATTCATGTTCATGTTATTATCTGTTTCATGTTGAGGTTATGTATATGCCAAGATCATGATGTTGTTATTATTTTCAATGTTTATATTAGTATGAGTTTCCACGGAGCACAGTGCCATAGTGCTCATTTCCTACTTTTATCATGTTTTTCAAGTCAGGATGTCGGGCCGGGAGCGTGAGATGACGAATGCTTCAGGACTTTTATGTTATGATTGTATATTTTGACGATATTACGTTTCCGCTGACTTTGATGTTGACGAACTTATCTTTTGATCAGACTTTCGGAAAAATTTATGGTTTCAGTAAACCGTATGATTTGGTTAAAAAATTAAAATAACAGTTTTTCCAAAATAAGTCACGTTTTTAAAGTAGCACCCCGAATCAGTTTTCGCAAAGTAAAAGATTTATTTTTAATAACTTTGCGAAATTTTCGCACTCTGATTTTACGATAAGGCGGGGTGTTACACTTCATCTCATAAAATCATCATACATGATGATATAGCCACACTGTTGTATAACGGCTCAATACCATCACGGTTTAGAGATTACCGAGTCAACTTACGCAAAGTCCACTCTTCGCAGATTTTGTATGATGTCTCCGGTTAAAGGTTCAGGCATTTCTCTCAGTCGACTTCCGCATATCGACTAGCGAAAGTCGACCCCTTCCGGGAAGACGGTCAAGCGCATCAGGGTCTACCGATGATTGACGATGACCTAGTCGACTCGAGTTGGTATCCCCAGTCGACTGAGGAAGTCTCGAGGCTCGCAGGTCTCGGCGACTCGAGTACACTTCAACATATCATAGGAAAGTTGTCAAGGATAAGAAGGAAGCTACTAAGGATAAGAAGGAATCTAAATGCTGACTAGGAGATGGACAGAATGCGAACCGACCGGGGTATTTTGGACATTTCCAGTGAGTCGGCCAGGGCATTCTGGGGACTTCAGGTAAATGTTTTGCTTCTATATAAAGGAGCTGAGGTAACCCCAAAACCCTAACTCCATTCATTCCATACTCTCCTCCATTACTGCTGCTCTCTGGAGCAGCTCTCTTGATCTCTCTCACATACTGACTTGAGCGTCGGAGGCTCTACGCCGGAAACCCTTCCGGCATTGAGTTCTTGCAGATTGGTTCGCGGTTCAACAACAGTTCGAAGGCTATCGATTCAGATCCAAGCTCGTTTCCACCGGTTCACTCCAGATCCGAGAGTAGGCCCATCATTTTGGCGCCGTCTGTGGGAGTTCTTGAAGGAATTAAGAGCTTTACACCTAGCTTTTATTTGTCTCTGATGGCTGAGAAGGAAGGATTACAGAAGAATTTGAACGAGGATTTCAGGGAAACATGGACTGATAAGCGGCCTCCGCCGATTCCCAACCCCAGGCCACCACACCAAGTGTTTGGTTTTCCACCGTTCGGAGCACACGCGCCGTCGGGGGCGCGTATGGGAGAGGAGACACCTACCACCCCGCCTGGAGTCAAGATCCCTGTGCTCACTCAAGGGGAGGCTAATCACGTGAGAGACACGAGCAGAGGAGTGGACGGTCATGCGTCGACTGAAACAAGGCCGCCACTCCGAGTCGAGGAGCAAACACTGACCATGAGGAGAAGCGAGATGCAGAGGATGATCACAGAGGCAGTAGCGGCCCAACTCAAACAGACGCAAGTCGAACAGCCTAGAATCGACCAGCCAAGGGTCGAGCAACCTCAAACCGAATAGCCTCCCCGGAGCAGGAGCAGCAGGCCCAATCCCACGAAAGACAGAATAGAAGGGCAGATGAGGAGGAGTCTTCTGTCAGAGCTGTCAATCTGCAAGCGAGGAACGACACCCTCGAACAGTTTCTAGCTCAGGTGCGAGATCTGCAGGCTCGAGTCGAGGGAAGAAAAATGGGGAGCTCGAGAGGACACCCCTTTTCGCAACATATCTTAACGCCGACTTGCCGCAGGGGTTCAGAGAGCTTAACATCTGGTACAATGGGTCGACTGATCCCTCTCGACATCTGAGGTGTTTTAAAATCATGGAAGTACTGCACCGCTATAATGACCCTGTTCAATGTCGAGCGTTCCTGACGACTCTGCGAGGACCTGCGCAAGACTGGTTTCATCAATTGCCCCCGGGAGCTGTCAGGGATTTTGGGGGATTTAGCTCAAGCTTTTTAAACCAATTTGCAAGTGTGAAGGCCCAAGAGAAATCTTACCTTACTCTGATAGGCATGCAACAGAAGGAAGGAGAATCATTGAGGGATTACGTGGCAAGATACACGCGGGCGTGCGTCGACTTCCCCTCAGCCACTGAGGAAATCAAGTCGGGTGGACTCACTAGAGGACTCTGTTTGTACCGTTTTTGTCGTGATTTTTCTTATTGTTCTGTCGTTATTTTTGTATCATTTCATGTCGTTTATTTCATTATTCATGCGATTAATATTGTATTGAGTGTTTTTCTTTAGTTCGTGTCGTATATAGATTATTTTGATTATTTTTCTCTATTTCCTCTATTTTGCGCGTTGATGGTGTGTAGGTCCAAAAATCCGACGGCGAATCATTCGAATAATATTTTGAGCCGGTGACTTGTGGTTGATAGAGAAATTTTTCAGCTACGCATGGGAAAAAACGAAATTCAATTTCGGCTTCAAACGAAGTACGAACCAAAAAAGTAAAGTCTAGCAAACTACCGACCCTTTAATGGTTGAAAATTCCATAAAATTTGTATTCTGGGCAAAAGTATGGTTTGCAAGCATCATTTAATAGAGGAGTTCGTTAGCTTCACGTAGAAAAAAACAGAAGTCAATTCCGAGTTCGGACGAGCCCATACGAGCTCAAAACGTGAAGCCATGCATGCTGTCGCGCCCGCGTCGCGGCGCGACGAACTCGTGACTGACCTTCAGAGTACCTGCTAACAGCTCCGCGGCGTGAAGACCCTCCGCAGCGCGACAAACACCTTCTCCACGGCGCGAGGATCCTCCACGGCGCGCCCAAGACCTTTCCACACCATTCCTTCACGCCGGGAAGGAAGCACACGCCGCGACCACCTTTCTCCTCCGCGCCACACATCACGCCGTGAACTACAGCCCCTCCGCGCCGCGCCTTCCACTCCCACCGTGCTCTGCACCTCCTCACGCCGCGAGCTTCAGCTCCACCGCGCCGCTGCTGCTGTCATTTTCTGCAGCGTCTTCAGAACCAGCCGCGCGTGCC
>CACSLK010028802.1:1088146-1110724 GCA_902706635.1 Striga hermonthica | reverse complement strand
TATTCTGGGCAAAAGTATGGTTTGCAAGCATCATTGAATAGAGGAGTTCGTTAGCTTCGCGTAGAAAACAGAAGTCAATTCCGAGTTCGGACGAGCCCATACGAGCTCAAAACGTGAAGCCATGCATGCTGTCGCGCCCGCGTCGCGGCGCGACGAACTCGTGACTGACCTTCAGAGTACCTGCTAACAGCTCCGCGGCGTGAAGACCCTCCGCGGCGCGACAAACACCTTCTTCACGGCGCGAGGATCCTCCACGGCGCGCCCAAGACCTTTCCACACCATTCCTTCACGCCGGGAAGGAAGCACACGCCGCGACCACCTTTCTCCTCCGCGCCACACATCACGCCGTGAACTACAGCCCCTCCGCGCCGCGCCTTCCACTCCCGCCGTGCTCGGCACCTCCTCACGCCGCGAGCTTCAGCTCCGCCGCGCCGCTGCTGCTGTCATTTTCTGCAGCGTCTTCAGAACCAGCCGCGCGTGCCGTTGCTGTCACTTTCTCGCCGTCAAGAGTTTCTGCCTCGAGCTGTCAGTAGTTAATTTGCAGTTAATTCTCGCCGCCAAGAGTTTTTGCCTCGAGCCGTCAGCAGCGTCAGCAGTTAATTCGCGCCGTCAGCAGTTAATTCAAGCCGTTAGCACTTAATTCGCGCCGTGCCAAGTGCATAATATGGTCCGGTTTTTGTGCTCCACTTGCAAGATTGGGTCCGCTGTATAAATTCATTGCTCTGCTGGATTGGGACACACTTTCATTTTTTCTCCCAACTGTGGGATAAGGAGCTTCGGCTCTGTTCATCTTCTTCACAGCTTTCTTTTTCTTTTCTTTTATTTTTCTTTTCTTTTATTTTTATGTATTTTGTTGTGTAATTTGGACGTGGTTGGAAACACGAGCTCGACGATTTTTCAGCGCTTTTCCAGTAATTTTTCGGTTATGTTATTTTTGTTATTAACGTGTTATGTTCTTTCATTCGTGCGATAGGAAAATAGGGACCTCGGTGAGGGCTTATTATTTCGAGTTTGAATTGATTGGCATGATACGTTTGTGTTATTTTTATCGCTCGTCTATGTGTGTTAAGGTTCGATACGTGTTTATCCGGTTTAGAGGTTTCGACTTTGTTAAAAGAGGAACGATCTAGGGAAGGCTCGTATTCGAAGACTTAGTATCATTAGACTTGTGTGTTTTATTTTTCGGTGTTTTCATTTTCGTTAAGTTACGTGGACTCCGTGTAACCAACGTTCGATTTTTGTTTCTTTTATTGCATTTTTATTATTTGTTCGTAGTTATTATTTTTATTCCGTTAAATCTAATCCATGAATCCCTCGGTTAGAATGTGTAGGAATTTATTTTCGGTCTTGCGAATTTTGACGACTAGATAGTAAACGACGCTCCGAACAGTCTTCCTTTGAGAACGACCCGAGTCCGGATAGCTCGGTTACTAAATTATCCACTCACAAAAATATTGCAAACAGACTCCTCCCAGGATTGTGCAGGAACTCCTTAGGAAAACGACCTAGGAGGACGTTCGATGAGGTTTTAGGAAGGTGTGCCAAGTACATGAATGTCGAGGAAGCCGAAGTCGATTTTTTGCAGGCGGTTAAAGCAAAAACTGAATTTCGGGATGAGAAGAAGGATAAAAAACCAATCACGGCGGTAGAAAGGAAGGAATCCCCGAAGCCAGAAAGGGAGGGACGATCGAGAGGATGGAGGACAACTCAATATACCCCCATGTTGGCCTCGAACGCAAGGATATTGGAGGTAATGGAGAAAGAGATTCGCGAAAATGTCGTCAGGTGGCCACGGACGAGAAAGGATGGACCGACAAAACCCAAAAGCGATCTGTATTGTCGATTCCACAAGGATTATGGGCATAACACCGACGAATGCCGGTACTTGAAAAATGAGATCGAGAGATTGATCAAAGCAGACCATCTAAAAGAAATCATTTATAAGGATCGAGAGCGAACCAGTCGGCAAAGGGAGAGAAGAAAGAGCCATCGCAAGAGAGCGAGGACACCCGACAAGGAGGAGCTCCCTCAAAAAAGAGGGATAATTCATATGATATTCGGAGGGTCAACTGATGGAGACTCAAATCGAGCCAGAAAGGCGTATGCTCGAGGTCGCCACGGCAAAATAGAAGTGCAGCAGGTTGAGGAAAGCGGTCCGGGGATGAATTTTGGGCCAGCAGATGTGGGAGAGATCGAAGGACCTCACAATGATGCTCTAATGATCACTGCCCAAATATCAGGCTATGAAGTGCAGAGGATCTTTGTCGACACAAGAAGTTTAGTGAATGTGATCTTTTACAATTGTCTCGAACAGGTTGAACTCGACATCGAGCTTATGCCCCTACACACCTCGCTTTTTTGGTTTAATGGTTCGGAAGTCGCACCCCTAGGAGAAGCCACGCTCGCTGTAGTCCTTGGGGAAGGTGACTTAAGGAAAGTAAAGATGGTGCGATTTGTTGTAGTCGACGTGGAGTCAGCTTATAATGTGATTCTGGGGAGGCCAGCACTTAATGCATTCCAGGCGGTAGTCTCGACCTACCATATGAAGTTAAAGTTCCCAGTCGGAGACCAAGTTGGAGAAGCTCGAGGCGATCAAAAGCTGTCGAGGACTTGTTATCAGATTGCTGTAAAAACTAACCAGCCGGCCGAAGTTAAGGAGGGAAAGAAACCAATGTTGAGCGAGAAAAGGCCAAGGAATAGTGACCTCGAACCACACGGGGAGCTAATGGAAATACAAATTGGGGAAACGGAGGAGCAGACCACTAAGGTTGGGAAAGATCTAAAAGATGAGCTGGGAAACCAACTCATCATATTACTAAAGGAGTTCAGGGATGTTTTCGCCTTCACCCCTGAGGAGTTGACAGGGATCGACCCCACTATTATGGAGCATAGGCTCAATGTCGACCCCCTCAAAAAGCCAGTAAAACAACGACTTAGACGCCATGGTGAGGAAATCGACAAAGCCATTGAAGTCGAGGTGGATAAGTTGTTGCGAGCAGGGCATGTCAAGGAAATCCAATTTCCCGAGTGGATATCCAACACCGTAATGGTGAGAAAGGCACTAAACAAATGGCGCATGTGCATCGATTTTCGTGACTTAAACTTGGCCTGCCCAAAAGATCATTATCCCTTACCACGCATTGATCAACTCGTCGACTCTACAGCTGGCTGTGAATTACTGAGTATGATGGACGCATCTCAGGGATACCACCAGATTCCGTTGAACCCGGAGGATCAGAGTAAGGTGAGTTTTATGACGAGCAAAGGGACGTACTGTTATGTCGTCATGCCCTTCGGACTCAAGAATGCTGGAGCAACCTACCAACGGTTGATGGATCGAATGTTCAAATCTCAGATCGGGCGAAATATCGAGGTATATGTGGACGATATCTTGGTAAAAAGTAAGTCCTCGACCTCACATCCAAACCATTTAAGGGAAACATTTCAAACTTTTAGGGCGTTCGGAATGAAGCTGAACCCAAACAAATGTGCCTTTGGAGTAAGGGCAAGACGATTCCTGGGGTATATCGTTGTTGTTATGCGATTAATAACAATGATCTAATGGTTGTTATAGTTCGATAATATCGATGATTTGAATGTAAATTAGGCGTAAAGTGCTCAACAATGGCCCCGGTCCGAGGTGAACCGAGGTGAAAAGCTTTCGAGAGTTGTTTCGTGTTTCATCATGAAAATCTTATGTTTGGGAATCGAATCCCGTACAAATACCATCGGTTCGCTATTTATAGTAACTTTTTAATATATACATCGGGATCCGTGCATTGTTATTTCTATAAAGTCACTTTTTGATGGTTGGCAGAATCAGTGGGTCCCACTTGAATGATAGCGGATCTCATAGTTCATAAGGATGGCGTGTAGGCGCCTTGTCACCTGCTTAAGAGGTGACGACCTCAGTTCGTGTTGACCTCAGTAGGGGTGATCCTGGTAGGTGACCTCGGTTGATAATGATCACTTCAATCTTCAGTGGTTACATCGGTTTGTCGTATGAACCGGGATGACTTTGGGTCTTGTTGGTGCCGGTGTTAATTGTCTGAGATGCTGTTCAAGGCTCTAAATAATGGATTACCAAGTCGGATGATAACAGAGAGGCCCCCAATATCGGCGAGCATACGAAGTGATGGTTGTCAATATTGCAGTACAATTTGAGGCTTCGAATCGGTAAGAAACTGGAGGCTAGGCATTTTTCGTCCTCGGTACTCCGATGTGCCTGAGGTAACCGAAGTGGATCGGGTATTTCGAAGTAGGAGCTGATTGCCGAGGTGAGAACACTTGGCAAAAATCTGTTGTCGTCTGGGGAGTAAAGGGAGGAATCTGAAAAGACGTAGCGGTCGACGATTTAATACTCAGTGTGAAAGGTCGCGCCGTAATGGTCTTAAATGAAATAACGGTCATCTTTAATAGGGTGCCACGTGTACAGTAGGTCTTTTATCAGTTGAAGAGATGGCACCGTTTGGAATTAGGGGTCGCGTCAGTTGCACGCGCCTCTAATTGAGGCCCCCAACGGTCAGAAATGAGGAATTATAAATAGGGCTTCACAATTGGCAATCGAACTTTTCTTCATTTTGCATTCATCTCTAAATTCTTGCAAACTACTAGTACGCTCCTTCTGCGAATTTGTGATTCCTTCTTAGTGCGTGACTGTCTGCTCATTGATTTCCTAGATAAGCTTTATTGTTGATTTTATTCTGTTTCCTTGTTCTGCGTTTTCTTTTTGTTCGATGACGTCGAAAGGAAAGGGTAAGGCAATTGCGAGTTCTTCTAGTACGGATTCAGTTCCACTAGAGGTGTATCATGATTCGGAATTGGTCGAACTAGCATTTGAATACTATCGGTGGAATCCGATGTTGGTGAGGCATTTACATATCGAACCAAATGATGAGGACGGCGACTGTGTGGTCGAGGAAAATGCGGCTGAAATCGAAGTGCCTCATTGGAGGAGGCCGGTGAGGAAATGGCCTGACCCCGTATCCTTGGGAAAGAATTACAAGTCCTCGGTGATGCTACGAGAGCACATTCAGATTCCGCCATCGGTGAAGATTTTTGCTCCGTATCCTGGGGAAAGAATTACAAGTCATCCTCCAGGATGCGTTGGCGTGTTTGCGGAGAGCTTGAGGTTGGGATTGAGATTCCCGTTGCCGAATTTGATTACGGAGTACCTCCGAAGTTGGGGGTTACCGTTGTGTCAAATTACCCCTAACAGTTGGAAGAAGATCATCGGGTTGATGGTGTTATTGCACGAGAGAGGTGAAGGTCTGCCATCATGTGACGAGATACGGAGGATTTTTGCTTTTAGGAAGAGTCCGAAAAGGAGAGTAGCGGAGTCTTCATGTTGTTTCATTGCCGGAGCAAAACCGCAACATGGTTTGCAGGTCGGTGAGATAATAACTGACATCCCGGAGACTCTTCATGGCTTCCAGGAAGAGTGGTTATGGGTCGGGGGTGAATGGCAATCTGAGATCTTTTTCCATGAACCTCGAATCGATGGGATGACGATCCCGATGTTAATTCATTCCGGGACAAGTGAGTTTATTTTAGCATTCGATCCTTGTTTATTTTTCTGATGTCGGTTTTGTTCTGTGTACTAACAGGGTGGAACTTTTGCCCTTTGTAGAAAAAGAGACAAAGCAAAAGGAACCGAAGTTGAGTCCGGAATTCGGTGGGAAGTTACTTGTGCTTGCCAAGTTGGACAAAGACATCCGGGATTATCGAAAACTTGTGATAGATCTGAAGCTTGAAGCTGTCGGTTTATCTCTCGGAGTCTCTACTTTAAAATTTGACCCCGGTAAGGGATTTCCGTGTCTGGTAGCTTTAGTAGTGCTTTCATATGTGTAATATAGCTGTTGGTGATTTTGACTGTCTCATGTCTTAATGCAGTATACTATCCGCTCCTCGGATTTTTGGGCTACCAAACTGTCAAAGAGGCTAAAGACTTCAGGCGTAAGTTTCCGAATAAGGATTTGCAGTCTAAGCTTGGCAAGAGTCGAGATCTTCGGTTGACCAACATCATGAGGAGGGATTTAGTTCGTGCCTTGGTGAAAAGAACTGCCGGTCAAAAGGTTACTGGCAAAAAGTCGACCGAAATGGGGTCAAGTGCAACCTCGGCTGCTGTCCCAGAAAGTTCGAAGTTGCTGCAAGAAGTTGTGCCTACCGAGGTGACGCAAGTTGTGAATGTTGCTGCAATCAATCAGGCTAAGCCCGAGCCAAACGTAACGGGAACCGAGTTAACTATGATTGAACCTGCGCACACCGAGGCGCTGGAGAAACCATCCTCTCCTCTGAAGTCTGTGGAGCCCGATCAACCGGAGAGAAGGAAGAAAAGAAAGCTGGTAAAGATGTCCGATGTAGGGGCTTCTTCTGGAGCAGAGAGGAGATCGAAGAAAAAGCACAACTCCGGTTGTAAAGTTGGTGAGAAGGGTGTTGATGAGTCGTCCTTGTTTGAGAAGTCTTTTTTGTCCATCGATGACGAATGAGCTGCGACGTGAAGGTGCCTGAGGGTGTGGTAGAGGAGTAGTTTACCACTTTTCAGTCAGTTAAATCTCCACATATGTCTTCGAGGATCGACATGCCAGAAAACGCTAAGGGCGCAGCACGGGTGCCTTTGATGGTGTGGGACCCTATGTCCGAAGTGGGCATCTCTTCTCTATCCAGCGTTGATAAGATGAGCTACACTAAGGCATGTTTGGGCCGAGCTCTGGTAAGCTTGGTGGCGGCTGAAGGTGACCACAGCCGAATTGCGGCACAATTGGATGGGAAGAAGGACACTATTGCTGTACGAGACGCCGCGATTGTATCTTTGAAGGAGGAGATGGCCGAAATTGAGGTTGACATGAAGGAGAAACTTTCCGAACAAGTTGTGCAGTTGGAGGTGGCGCAGACTGAGATCTCGGCTTTGTTGAGGAGAAGAGGACTTTTCAAACCGAAGTGGCCGAACTCAAAGAGCGCCTATCCTCCGCCGAACAGCATTCCAAGGAATTAGAAGCCAAGGCTGAGGAGGCAGAGAAGAAGCTGTTTGAGGAGAAGGCCGTGCGTGAAGCAGCTCGTAAGGAGTGTGTCGTGGTCCGCGAATTGGTGGGCCGACAACGGGATGCACATCAGGCCGAGATGGCTAAACTTGAAAAAGAGAAGTCATCTTATGGTGAAGCCATGTATGAGATTGGCTTCCAAGCTGGAAAAGACTCAATCCCCGAAGTGGAAGCTGCTCAGGCCGGTGATGAGGAAGTCGCGGGCGAGGCTGGTGCCGAGGTGGAGGAAGAAGTCGGCCCAGATTTGGAACTTGAGATGAAACACCTGTCTAACACTCCGGTGGGTCATTGAGCGTTACAATGCGGGTTATTACGACATAGATGAACTCCGCCTCTTCTTGTTCCACAAACTTGAAAAGTATGGCTTCGACGCGGAGATAAAAGGGATGCACATAGAGTCTTATGACGATGAACGAGAATTTTGTGAATGGATGCTCCGTCGTGCCGAAGAAGTGGTGCCTAATCCCGACATGCCTCCACTTACTGAAGAAAGGGCAGCTCTTCTCCGACGTGCTTACGTCAATATGATTCTTGAGGCGGAGAAAGAGAAGAGAAAGGAGGTGGCAGACGTGTATCTTTAGACTCTCACTAACGTGGAGGTCGAACAGTATTTTGATGATATGACCCCTGAGCATATTTGGAACACCGTAAAGGCTTATATCGAAGAGAAAGCCAAGTCGACGGACAAGGAGGTCGAGATTATCAAGGTTGTCACTCCGGTAGAAGGAAAGTCTGACGAAGTTCAAGACCCGCGCGATGAGCTTGTTCCGGTGTCGAATGCGACCATCGATAATGCTGCCATGGCAAAAGAAATAGCCATTTTGGAGCGACTGTCGACCGGGATGGATGTCGGAGAAAGCAGCGGCGTTGGCCAAGATACTGAGGAGAAGAATGATGCTGCTTGAAGTCCTTGAATGCTTTTATTATCATGTTTTTAATTTACTATTTTCGAAGTTATGTAGTCGGGGTGCCAGTATGTTGGCATCCTTAGTAGGAAATATATAATTTTGAACTTTCCCGACTTAATAAGAATATGAATTTGATGTATTCGCGTAATTTTACTTTTTGTTTATATTTGTTGTGCAAATGTCAGCGATTTTTTGGGCCAAGTGTACTGAACTCGGTGCGTACATAAAATATGTCCTTTAACTCGACTAAAAAGATAAATCCGAGTTGTAGGCTTTTTAATAAAACAGAATTTCCGAGTTCCACGTTGACCACTTTTTTAATGAATTCAGCTAATAGTGTAAGTCAGTATGCAAACTTACTTATGAATTTGCAAGACTTAAACACATTCCACACCGTGCGTAAAACAAATAGAGTTCACCGAACTTCATCAGAGTTTGATTATGGAATGGCCCCAACCAATTTGTTTATTTTATATTCGGTGGATATCGGGACCCGTCAAATCATGTTTGCTGAAATGACGTGGACGAGCTTCAACCCCAACCAAAGCATGCGTAGGGTTTGGATAGATTACGGGGTATCAGCGAGACCGAGTGTCGCAATGTTTACATCCGTACAAGATATTAATAAAACCGAGTTTCATAGTATTTTACATTGGTACCGAACTGTTGTTCGGATTTCAAAAGTGAAAGTCTTCAAACTTTCATTACATCAAAAGAGTGTCTTGATTCCCTTATATATGCAAAAAGAAGGTCCGTTCAAAAGGAGAGTCGGCTACCCAACTTCGGACTGCTCACTGATAAAACTTCTTGAGGAAAACAACATTCCACGGATACTGATGTGGAGTCCCCTCAGGATGAGCAATTCGATAGGCCCCATGGGGTAGGATTTCAATGATCTTAAAAGGTACTTCCCACTTCGGTTTTAGTGCACCGGGGTCAGGTCCCATGATGCACTTGAGGACAAGTTCACCAACTCGGAATGAACGAGGCTTGAGTTTAGAATTAACATATCTTTCGCTTATATGCTTGTAAGGAGCATTTTTGAGTTCCGTGCGTGTTCGGTTTTCTTCAAGCAAATCCAAGTTAGCCTTCATGTTGTCAGAGTTGGACTCTTCGATGAAATGTTGTATTCGGTAAGTCGGTTCACCGAGTTCAACTGGGATCACGGCTTCCGAACCGTAAATGAGTGAAAATGGAGTTTCACCAGTGGAAGTTCAGATAGTTGTTCGATAGGCCCACAAGACGTGCGTAAATTCTTCAGGCCAGGCCCCTTTGGCAGCATCAAGTTGGGTTTTGAGGCCATTCTTTATGAGTTTATTAATGGCTTCTACTTGGCCGTTGGACTGCAGATGGTAAGGAGAAGAGAAAAAGTGTTTGATGTTATATTCTTCGCAAAGAGATTCAAGCCGCTTACCTTCGAATTGTCGACCATTTTCGGTGATGATGGAGTTCGGTACTCCGAAGCGGCAAATGATGGACTTCCATATGAAGTCAACAACTTTTTGTTCAGTTATCGTGGCTAATGGTTCGGCTTCGGCCCATTTGGTGAAGTAGTCGACTGCAACAATGGCGAACCGGACGCCACCTTTCCCAGTCGGTAGGGGACCGATGAGGTCAATCCCCCATTTGGCGAAAGGCCATGGACTGTAAATTGATTTGAGTTCTTCAGGGGATTGATGAATGTTGGGTGCAAAACGCTGGCACTTCGGACATTTCCGGACCCATGCAGCGGCGTCGGTTTTCAACGTGGGCCAATAGTAGCCTTGTCGCAAAATCTTATAGGCTAAAGCTTGCGCACCGGGATGACTTCCACAAATTCCTTCGTGTACTTCTTTGAGAATATAGCGTGCTTTAGATTCATTTAAACATTTCAAAAGTGGGACAGAGTATCCTCGTTTGAACAAAATTCTGTTGTCCAGTGTGTACCGAGCTGCTCGAATCTGGATTGCACGAGCTTCTTTAGGGTCTGAGGGTAAGGCCCCAGTCTCCAAGTACTGAATAATGGGATCCATCCAAGTCGGAGGTTTTTACGATGCCACTGGATCAATGACCGCGACTTCGGAAATGAGGGTTGACGGTTGTTCTTGGTGTCCGACTTGGACATACTCCACGCTCTCCATCCCGGTACTTGAAGCTAGACGAAACAAGGCGTCTGCTTAAACGTTAAGAGTTCGAGGAATGTGTTCAACATCGACGGAGAACTTCGATAACTTCGTTTTGACCAAGGACAGATACGGTGTTAACCGTGGTTCCTTGACTTCATATGAGCCATTGATTTGGTTGACAAGGAGTTGAGAGTCTGAGAAGACTTTAAGTTGTTTCATGTTCATAGATTCAGCTAAATTCAATCCGGACAGCAAAGCTTCGTATTCGGCTTCATTGTTGGTCGCAGAGAAGAGGAATTTCACTGAATGGCAGAATAATCAATTCTCCGGGTTTGCCAAGACTATTCCTGCACCTGCTCGGTTTGCTGTAGAAGATCCGTCAATGTAAAGAACCCACGGTTGGTTGTCGTCGTGAACTTCTATTGCTGGCGTGAATTCGGCAATGAAGTCGGATAAGACTTGTGCCTTGATCGCAGTTCTCGGTTGATAATGGATGTGGAATTGTCCAAGTTCAACTGCCCATTTTATCATGCGTCTCGAAGTGTCAGGTCGGTGCAAGACCTGTCGTAATGGATACGAAGTACGAACAGTTATAGAATGTTCCTGGAAATAAGGTCGTAATTTCCGAGCAGCGATAACAAGTGCGAATGCCAATTTTTCCATTGGGGGATAACGAAACTCGGCAAAATGTAAGGCCTTGTTGACATAATAAATAGGTGACTGTAACACCCCTTCTTCACGTACCAAAATGGCACTGATCGACAAATCACTAACTCCGAGGTACAAAAACAGCATTTCCTCGGGTTTCGGCTTTTGTAATGTCGGTGGAGAAGCAAGTGTTTCCTTAATGTTTATGAGTGTCTTTTGACACTCTCCGGTCCATTCAAAGCGCTTTCCTTTTTTGCTGGCTTCGATAAAAGGTTTGCAACGATCTGTGGATTTGGAGATGAACCGATTGAGTGCAACAAGTCGGCCAGTTAGGGCCTGTACGCCTTTGACCGAGGTCGGGGGAGTCAAATCTTGAATGGCTTTGATTTTAGCCGGATTGGCTTCAATCCCCCGTTGACTGACCATATAACCAAGGATTTTCCCTGACTTGACCCCGAAAGTACATTTCTTTGGATTTAAGACCATGGAATAAAACCGAAGAATGTTAAACATTTTCTGCAGATGGGAGACGTGATGTGAAGCGTTCACCGACTTGACGAGCATATCGTCTACGTAGACTTCCATGGTGCGGCCGATCAATTGGGCAAACATCTTATTTATAAGGCGCTGATAAGTGGCTCCAGCGTTCTTTAATCTGAACGGCATCATGGTATAGCAGTATAAACCTCGTGCTGAATAAAACGAGGTATGCTCCGAATCTTTGGGATCCATAGGAATTTGATTATAACCGGAGTAGGCATCCATAAAGCTCATTAGCTCGTGTCCCGAGGTGGCATCAACCATATAATCTATGTGTGGGAGTGGATAACTGTCTTTTGGACACGCTTTATTCAAATCGGAGAAGTCGATACATAACCTCCAAAGGCCATTACTTTTCTTGACAAGGACTGGGTTTGAGACCCATGTCGGATACTTGGCTTCCTTAATGAATTTATTGTCAATGAGTTTCTTGACTTCCTCCTCTAATGCTTTCTGACGGTCCGGGCCCAGTTTTCTTCGCTTTTGGACAACCGGCCGGACTGTTCGGTCAAGATTTAACTTGTGGCTAGTGATGCTGGGGTCAATGCCCTTCATATCTTTGTGTTTCCAAGCAAAAACATCTGAATTACTTTTGAGAAATGAGATGATCTCTGACCGGAGAGGCTCTTGAAGATGACTTCCAATATGCACTGGTTTTTGGAAGATTGGTTCATCGATATAGATCAACTCTATTTCTTCTCCGGGCTCGGCTCGATCACTTCGACTTTTTTCTTTATACTGAGTTCTTGGATCCAATTCATCCTCCTCTGTGAGTGGCTCCTTTCCAGGATGTCTACCTCGGTCTTCAGATAAAGGATCCGAGGTGGGGGGAACAACGGCGTTGCAGTTCGATTCCTCAGGAACCGTGTCATCCGAGGTGTTCTGTGGTAGGGAATTTTCTTCATTGACCGGAGTGGTGGAATAGACTCCGGTGGATGGTATGAAAGTGATAAGTTCTCGAGCTTCTCTTTGATCTCCGAAATGTGTCCCTTCACCTCGTGTCGTCGGGAATTTCAACGCATAGTGAAAAATTGATACTGCAGATCGGAGTTTGTACAAAGCTGTTCTTCCAATGATCGCATTGTACTCGTTGTTGATGTCGAGAATTTTGAAAGTTTTCATGACGAGCTTGGTGACATTCTCCGAAGTGCCAAATCTGACAGGTAAAGTGATTTCGCCGATGGGCTTCGAAATACTTCCGTTAAACCCCTGTATTTGATCATTACAAGGTCGGATATCCGCAGGATCAAGTCCCATTTTATCAAAGGCTTTTAGCATCAAAATGCTTGAATAGGCCCCAGTATCGACCATAACACGATGCACGGGGATTCCACATATCGGAACGGTAATGACAAGCACATCAGAGTGAGGGTGAGCAAAATGATTCGTGTCCTCCATATTGAAAGTTATGGGACAGTTCCGATTATTGAAAATATATCTGAAATTGGTGGTATACACTTGTTTGCCGGAGTTGTAAGCTTGTCGGGCGTAGGCCTTGATTTGTCGACGGGATAAGGTACTCCGGGTGTTGTTGGTATTTACACGGTGAACAGTAATTTGCATCGGGCTAGGAGATCGGCTTCGCTTGCGTCCTCGGGAGGTTCCAGCTGAGCTGAAATCAAGTGTTTCCAAGGTGAACATGAATACTTCTTTGTCTCCTTGCCGGATGTGTTTAGGCATTACACTTCGGTCCTCTTCTTCGTCTTCATCATACGGTTCAATCTGACGTCCTGGCCCTCGTTTTTGGGGATCAGCATTGCGATAGAACTTCCGGAGCTACGGATGACCGATCAGATGCAACAAGGAAGCTAACAAACTCAGACATTCATCAGTATTGTGCCCTGGCGATTTGTGATAATCGCAATATCGAGATTTGTCCAGTTTCTCCTCGGGCATCCGAAGTGGTTTTGGATCGGGCAGGATGACTTTCCCTTTGATTTCTTTGTATATAGTGGCAGCCCCGGTTGAATACACGGTTTGATAACCGGATTTTACGTCAGTAGCATACTGTTTTCGGCCTGCTCGAATTTCAGGGTCGTTGGCATCTCCTCGGGGAGGTCCTCTAAATTGAGCCTTGTTTTGCTTGTCGAAAAATTTGTTTTTCTTTTTCTCGTCGGTTCCCGCCTTAGATGACTTCGGGTTAAAATTAAAGTCGGGGACCGACATGGCTTCCTCGGCTATGATATATTGTTGAGCTCGGGCAAGGAATTCTTGAAAGGTGTTTGGTTTATTTTGACACAATTTCCAGCGAAAAATTGAGTTCGTTTTCAGCCCGGCGATAGCCATAACAAACAGAGTTTCGGGATGACAAGGTTCCATGTTTTGCACTCGGTCATTAAATCGTGCAATATAATCCTTGACGCTTTCATCATCTTTTTGAGTCACATTCGCAAGAGAATCTTTCGGAATCAAACAAACTTGGGCCCCAATGAAATGAGATCGAAAAGCCGACCTCAATTGTTGCCACTTCCAAATAGAATGAGGAGGAAGAGAGTGGTACCCCTTTTTGAGCCCGAGGCCCCAGCGTTAGAGAAAACATGCGACACCGAAGTGCGTCTGAGGCCCCATGCAGGTCCATCCACGATGTGTAATGACTGAGGTGTGAGTCGGGGTCCGACATCCCATCGTATAACCCGATTTGAGGAACTTTAACTTTTCTGGGTACAGGTTCCAATGTGAGTTCTGGTGTGAGAGGGGAGTCGGCTTCCAGGTATACTTGCGCTGAGGTCGAGGTCCGTCGAGGAGGATCTTCAGGCATTCTTTGCCGACTTTCTAATTCGGCAATTCTTCGTCACAACGTTTTAAGTTCGGATGATTTCTGGCGAGCTCGGTTTCTCTCAATCTACTGACGAAGGTCGGTCTGCGCCGGGTTGGAGGTAATCCTATGTCGTGTTTGTAGTGGTGAATGTCGTGAATGTCCAGATTGACTCTCGGCGGTTTCTTCGTGCGGATTTGAAAGAGGAATACGCCCGACATCTGTGTGGCGTGTAGTTTGCTCCGGATGCGGCTGCGATGTTCGGCTGCGAGGTTGAGATGTGGCATGAGATGTAGTTCTACCTTCATTTTGTCGCCCTGGTTGATTCTGTTGATTGGCGGGAGTTGTGGGTATTATAGAATGTCTTGGTGTGATCGTTGAAGTTCCAGGGATTGTCTGAGCCATCAGGGCGGTAAACCCACATGCAAACTCCGGATTTTGGAACAACACCGCATAATCTGGCACGTTTGGAACTGCGGCTTGTCGTCTCGCGGATTGGGCGGCACTACGACTGTGGCCATCTCGCGACGTATGACCCCGATGATCAGAATGAGACATACCAACAACGGTTGATGTGGGTAACGAAACAAGAATCAGAGATTAACCTCAAATAACTTATGAGGCCCTCCTTCTAGCGCCAAACTGTTGTTATGTGATTAATAACAACGATCTAATGGTTGTTATAGTTCGATAATATCGATTATTTGAATGTAAATTAGGCGTAAAGTGCTCACCAATGGCCCCGGTCCGAGGTGAACCGAGGTGAAAAGCTTTCGAGAGCTGTTTCATGTTTCATCATGAAAATGTTCAGTTTGGGAATCGAATCCCGTACAAATACCATCGGTTCGCTATTTATAGTAACTTTTTAATATATACATCGGGATCCGTGCATTGCTTTTTCTATAAAGTCAATTTTTGATGGGCGGCAGAATCAGTGGGTCCCACTTGAATGATAGCGGATCTCGTAGTTCGTGAGGATGACGTGTAGGCGCCTTGTCACCTGCTTAAGAGGTGACGACCTCGGTTCGTGTTGACCTCGGTAGGGGTGATCTTGGTAGGTGACCTTGGTTGATAATGATCACTTCAGTCTTCAGTGGTTACATCGGTTTGTCGTATGAACCGGGGTGACTTTGGGTCTTGTTGGTGTCGGTGTTAATTGTCTGAGATGCTGTTCAAGGCTCTAAACAATGGATTACCGAGTCGGATGATAACAATCATCACGGAGCAAGGAATCGAGGTAAACCGGGAAAAGGTGAAAGCCATACTCGACATGACCCCACCAAGAAATATAAGAGATGTGCAAGTTCTGACGGGACGAAACGCAGGGCTGAGCAGGTTCATCGCTCGAGCTGCAGAAAAAAGCTTCCCGTTTTTCAAATTACTCAAGAAGAAATCGGCCTTCTCGTGGAGCAACGAAGCGCAAATGGCCTTCGAAAAACTGAAAGAATTCTTGGGCGAGATGCCTTTGTTGATAAAACTGGAACCCAGCGATGAGTTGGTGCTTTATGTATCTGTGGGCTCAGTATCGCTAAGTTCAGTTCTATTGCGAGAAGAAGGAGGTGTCCAACAGCCAATTTACTACACCAGTCGAGTTTTTCAGGGTGCAGAGATGAGATATTCTGAGATCGAGAAAGCCGCCTTGACACTGGTGATCACAGCTAGAAAACTAAGGCCATATTTTCTGAATCATGTGGTGGTGGTCAGGACGAACTTCCAGCTGGGTGAAACATTGGGCCGACCCACAGTATCGGGCCGACTCGTCAAGTGGGCAGTCGAGCTGAGCGAATATTCCATTAAGTATGAGCCAAGGAGAGCCATAAAAGCTCAATCCCTGGCAGATTTCATCCAAGAAGGTACCAAGAGAGAAGAAAAGAAATGGATAATGCACGTCGATGGCTCCTCAGCGGCCAAAGGATCTGGTTTGGGGATTGTCCTAGTATCTTCCGAAGGCGAACAACTCGACTTCGCCATCAGAATGGGTTTCAAAGCCTCAAATAACGAAGTAGAATATGAGGCATTGATTAAGGGAATCCAGCTTGCAATTAGTGGCGGAGCAACAGAAATTGCAGCTCATTCCGATTCACAGCTTGTCGTGGGACAAGTAAAGGGGAACTGTGAAGTAAAAGAGAAAAGAATGCAGAAGTATGTTGAGGAAGTTCAAAGCCTGGTGCAAAGCTTGGAAAAATTTGAGCTGACCCAAATCCCTCGGGAGGAGAACAAACGAGCTGACTGGCTCGCTAAGATAGCCAGTTCAAATGAAGGAAAGATAGGGAGCCACATTACCACCATGAGCCTGGAAAAGAGTATCTTGGGTGAAGCTATGGAAGTGGAGGAGAAGGGCGATTGGAGGATGTCGATTCGCGAGCTTTTGCAAAAGAAAGTACCTACCGGGGATAAGCTAGAAGCCGAAAAAGCCGCCCAATACTTGAGTAAATATTTTGAAATCAAAGGGGTGCTATACAAGAGGTCATACGTCGGGCCCCATTTAAGATGCATTTCTGAAGACGAGGAAATTATGTCTTGCGGGAGGTCCACGAAGGATGTTGCGGGGCTCAAGTCAGATCTCGGGCTTTAGCTGGAAAAGTTCTGCGGGCTGGCTATTATTGGTCGAAAATCAGGAGAATAGCCGAGCAGTTAGTACAAGAATGCGAAAGATGCCAGCGTCATGGCCCAATTCTCCATATCCCCGCTGAGACTATGACGACAATTAGCTGCCCGATCCCCTTTTCTCAATGGGGAATCGACTTGGTGGGACCTTTGCCAATAGGGACCAAACAAAGAAAAGGTTTGGTAGTTGCAGTCGACTACTTTAGCAAATGGGTCGAGGCAGAGCCGCTGGCAAAAATTACCGAGGAAAAAATGATCCAGTTCCTATTTAACAGCATCTGCTGTCGATTCAGAATCCCAAAGATATTAATCTCAGACAATGGAACTCAATTTTAAGGCAAACGAATTCAGGCATGGTGCCTTGATATGGGGATCAAACAGAGATTCGCCTCGGTCGCTCACCCCCAAGCCAGCGGACAAGTCGAGGTTACGAATAGAACCATCTTGCAGGGGCTTAAGAAGCGATTGGAGAAGGCATCGGGAGCCTGGATTGACGAGCTAACCACTGTCTTATGGGCATACCGGACTACACCGAGAAGCTCGACAGGCCAATCACCATTCAGTATGGTATATAGAATGGATGCCCTCTTGCCAGTGGAAATTGCACTAAGTTCGCACAGGTCGACATACTTTGAGCAAGGAAAGAACGAGGAAATGGCCAAAGAAGCCCTCGATTTAATTGAAGAGGAACGAGAAGAGGCCTGGTTGCGGTCGGTTGCATACAAGCAAAAGATGTGCGTAGTGTTCAACAAGAAAGTCCGAGCCAGGCGATTCCAAGAGGGAGACCTCGTCCTCAAGCGAGTCGATGCCTTGAAGCATGTCAGAAAGCTCGAAGCCAACTGGGAGGGACCCTACACAGTCACGAAAGTTCTCGAGAGAGGAGCATACGAGCTAGAAGATGGGGAAGGTCGTCGATTGCCCCGATCTTGGCATGTGATTCATCTTAAACACTTTTACGCCTAAGGCTGCGCCTAAAGCCTCTTTTTGTACTGAAAAATGCTCAAATTATAATCAGTAGTGAAATGATTTTCAAATTTGATGTTTGAATTGTCTTTTTTACATTTTTACCGCAACTACCCACATACGTGAACTTTCTTAAGAACTACTACAGGTTAAGATACGACCACAAAGTCGATTTAAACAACTACAAAGTTGTACGTCTCGGGTAAAATCTCAGCAAGGCTACAAAGCCTATGATTACAAAGTTGTACGCCTCGAGTGAAATCTCGGCAAGGCTACAAAGCCTACGACTACAAAGTCGATTTAAACAACTACAAAGTTATACGCCTCGAGTGAAATCTCAGCAAGGCTACAAAGCCTACGACTATAAAGTCGATTTAAACAACTACAAAGTTATACGCCTCGAGTAAAATCTCGGCAAGGTTACAAAGCCTATGACTACAAAGTCGATTTAAACAACTACAAAGTTGTACGCCTCGAGTGAAATCTCGGCAAGGCTACGAATCCTACGACTACAAAGTCGGTCCAAACAACTACGAAGTAGTAACAAGCGGAATCCCGATAAAGTCCGTAACTATGAAGTCGACCTAAACAATCACAAAGTAGAAACGAAGGGGATAACGATAAATATATGACGAAGATACAGTTTGGACTATGAAGTTGCGACTCGAAGGGAGTCTCGACAAATCTGCGACTATGAAGACGATTAAAATAAAAAAAGTTATAAATCTGTACCATGCAAGCAAAGAAAGAAAAAAAATAGATAATATTCGAGATAAGTTCATTACAAGAAAGCATCGTCTCGGCATTTACAATCAGAAAATTAGGTCGAAGGGATGACAGAGAACAAAATAAATAGGAAAGAAAAATTCAGAAAATGAAAGACGACAAGCCCAAAGATACAATTCTAAGAACCAACATCCTCGTCGCTCCCATCGATAGTGGTCACTACCCGACCTTCTTCACGACTAGGCCCGCCCTGCTGGATCGAAGAAGTGGAGGGAGCCTCGAGCCGAGAAGAAAGCTTGGCGGCTTGAATAGCCTTAGCCTCCAGGCCAGTCCACCACTGATAATCGCCCAGGAGGGAGGGGTCACCTTCATAGCCTTCAGGGTCGGGAAGCGCCAGCCTCATCACTTCGCGGTCGAGCCTTCCCGCAAACTCAGACCTCGCCACCACCGCCTCCCATGCATCGAAAGCATGGTCAAAATATTGGACGGCGGCAGGGCAAAGTCGGTCGAGAAACTCCGGCGAGTTGCAGAAAGCCTTGACGACTTCTTTGCGGTAAGCCTTGAAAAGGCGGAGCCCATGCCGGTCCTTAGAAATGACTTTCAGCCCTGCACGATGCCGATATCCTTCTCGAATACCACCTCTTCCTGGGCCTTTTCGAGATCGGCCCGGAGCTTCTCGTTGTCATGCTGGGCCACGGCCTTATCGGCCTTCAGCTTGTCGACTAACTCTTTAGACCCCTCCAGCTCTTTCTTCAGCTGGGAGATCTCTCTAAGCTGTGCCTCGCATCTGTCCTCGAGGGCCTTGGTAGAAGAGGTAGGGGCCTTGGTACCCGCCTCGAGGCCAGGAAGAACGGCTGCTAAGAACTACACACAAAAAATATAAGAACATAATATAAGAGTACATAAACAAAAATGCTAAACTCAAGTACAAAACATATACCCGAGTAAGGCATTGAGTAGCGTAGCAAGAACGCTCATAATCATTCCCCTCGACACGGGCCTTATTGGCTTCGGGGAGTAAAGAATTGAGGTATCTTGCCACCTTATGCGGCTCTGGGTGATTCAAGAGCCGAGACGGCATCTTGACCAACACGTCCTTATAAGTGACGGCAGAGGCAGCACTCCTTTCAACAACTTTCTCCTTTCCCTTGTCGACCTTACGGCGCTTAAGGTCAACGAGAAGCAGAGAAGGAGCTCGATCATCTTGAGGCCTCTTACGGTTACCAGGCCCCGAAGATTTAGATCGTTTTGCTGCAGCAGTCGACTTCAATCTGGATCCATTGGGAGGAGGAGGAGCAGACCCGTCTGCCAACTGACCAGTCGGTTGTTTCTTCTTTACCTCGAAGCGCTTGAGTGCTTTGACTGAAATAAAAACAAATAATCTAAAAAGGCTGAAATAGAAATCAAACTCGACATTGTGAGAAATATCAGACAAGCTTACGGGGATCATTGAGTCGAGAGATATCATCATACAAAACTATTCGCTCATGATTGACCAGCTCACGATCTTTTATTATACGACGACCACTATAAGTATGCTTATTCAACTCCTCTAAGAGCCTTTCGAAGTTCTGGGATCGAGACCGTTTATTTTGCTTAACTCTTGTGCTTATCCAATTATTTACATAAGGATAAGCACCGACGGGAGGGCGGATAAAGACGAATTTCGACTTCCACTCTGGGATATTTGAGGAGAGGTCGTCAAGAAAGGTAACGCCGGAACGGCAGATCAAACAATGAGCCCCCTTTTGAGCTCGGTAACTATAACAGTAGTGAAAAAATTCGGCCGAGAAAAAACAGAAAACTATACGAGAAACAATGATAAAGGCTATCATGATACAAAGAGCATTTGGAGAAAACTGATTTATTGGGATACTGTACATGTCACTTATCTCCAAAAGCTCGACTTGGATGGGAAAGCGGAGGCTAAAAATGACTTGGTCGGCAAAAAAAGTATGACAACCCTGCGGGGGGCAGGTGAAGTCGCTGTCAGGGCCTGGAGCAACCAACTCCCAATTGGAGGGAAGCCCGCTGAATTGCCTAAAGCTCTCGACTTGAGCCGTAAAAGCGTAAGAAAAAGGGTTTAAAGTGGCAATTTGGCAAGAGGGCAGGCTATGGATACAATCTTGCGAGGGTCGACAAGAGGAGTAATTATGGATATAGGTACAGGACTAGTACTATACACAGGAATATCTAACAACTTAAGGGGAATACCTCGAGGGATCAGGTCGAGACGAGGAGAATTTCCCCGGGGACTCCTTGAGACTTCTGCTAGACCACCATCTAATAGCGCCTGATCATACTGAGCCCAGTCGACCTTCGGGGTCGAAGTGCACGATGAAGGAGAAGCGTTAACCACCCTATAACCGACTATCTCGACTGAGCCTGAGTCGGATTGGTCGAGGCCCCTATCGATCAATTTGTCAAGAGTGTCAGGCGAAGAGCCGGAATTGGAAGCTAGAAGAAAAAGAATCGAAAGCAAAGATCAGTTACCACGAAACGAAATCAAGCAAAGCACAATCGACTCACCTAAATTGACAAAAACACGAAAGAATGAGAAAGCGATACGATATGATTCGGGGAAAACATGACAACAAGCCGACATGACGCCAACCCGAGGAAGGTATGAGAAGGAAGAAAGTGAATGTCGATACAAATCGGCACGATAAATCCGACAAGCGGTCACACACTATAACCCAGCTACATGCTAACAATTAATCAGAGCAGAGAATACGCACAACAAGATTCAGTATAAAAATCGTCAACTCTGTTCGGAGAACATGAAGAACACCAAGAACACCCAAGGATGTAGAAAAACCCAGAAACCCAGAAAAATAAGAAAAGAGGAACGAATGGAGTGGTAGGAAGAGTAAGTACTTACCCATGTTACTCATGATGTCTTGAAAACTGATTAAGGCGTCGGTGCTGCAGACAAAGTCGTCAGAAAAGCTCGGAGTGCTAGGCCGCCGGAGTTGTAGAAGAAAATTTATAAGAGAGAAAAAAGTGTTTACAGAAAAGATTCAGCCATATTTATAGAAGATGAGGATAAATGTTAGCCGTTAGATTGACAAAGAAACCAACAATCTGGATGAGACACATAATACGAGGGGTCAGCGATTGACAGGACGCGCGTCAATCATAGGAGTTGTTGAAATTCGAAATTCAAAAAGAAGAGAGAGAAGAAGCGTCAGTGTTAGACCTATCTTAAAAAGATGGTCATTAATGGAGAACATTCGGCCCAGATAAGCGAGGCATGATATGTAACCAAGGAAAAATCGGATATCCCAAAGTCGGGAAGAAGTGACAATTGCCCCTTTTTCGCATCGATTTCAACACAACTAAAGGGGTATATCGAATTTTTCAAAACGGCTATATAGCCGACCCAACCCAAACAACTACGAACTCATGAGCTTTTAGCAAAGGTAAAAGGTTTATGCTGAAGAAAGACAACTATGAAACTGTCAACATTATTGCTCGACACTGACCAGCTCGCAAGATGGGTTAGGAGAAGACTACTCGAAAAAATTGGTTCAACAGCTACGAAGCTGTCGAAACCATCGCTCAACTTCGACCAGCTCGCAAGATGGGTTGGGAAAAGACGACTAAAAAAAATGGTTCAACAGCTACGAGCTGTCGAAATCATTGCTCGACTTCGACCAGCTCGCAAGATGGGTTGGGAGAAGACGACTCGAAAAAATTGGTTTAACAGCTACGAAGCTGTCGAAACCATCGCTCGACTTCGACCAGCTCGCAAGATGGGTTGGGAGAAGACAACTCGAAATAATTGGTTCAACAGCTACGAAGCTGTCGAAACCATCGCTCGACTTCGACCAGCTCGCAAGATGGGTTGGGAGAAGATGACTCGAAAAAATTGGTTCAACAGCTACGAAGCTGTCGAAATCATTGCTCGACTTCGACCAGCTCGCAAGATGGGTTGGGAGAAGACGACTCGAAAAAATTGGTTCAACAACTACGAAGCTGTCAAAATCATTGCTCGACTTCGACCAGCTCGCAAGATGGGTTGGGAGAAGACGACTCGAAAAAATTGTTTCAACAGCTACGAAGCTGTCGAAATCATTGCTCGACTTCGACCAGCTCGCAAGATGGGTTGAGAGAAGACATTAAGATGAAATAAGAGAACCAAACAATTAAATGAAAAGCTACAGCTACGAGGAGACGACAAGATATAAAAGCAGCACAATAAGCATTATATTAGAAGAAAATTCATTACATCCGAAACCATCTCCACCTTTACATTGAGAAAATAGGATGAGATGGTAAAATAA
>CACSLK010028802.1:1061240-1073485 GCA_902706635.1 Striga hermonthica | reverse complement strand
AAAAAAAAAAAATGGTATGACATTCTGTTATTATTAGTAATAAAATGGTTGTTGCATTCTGTTAGAAAATGGCATTACATTCTATTCAAACAATTTACAAAATGACATTACATTTTATTAAAACAATGGCATTACATTCTATTAAAAAAAGGGTTCTTATTATAGCATTATTAGTAATAAGCATTACATTTGCAAAAAAAAAGTAATAAGCATTACATTCTGTTAGCATTATTAGTACTAAGCATTACTAAGCATTATTATGGCAATATGACATTAATGGTTGTTAGGATAATAATAATAATAATAATAATAATAATAATAATAATAATAATAATAATAATAATAATAATAATAATAATAATAATAATAATAATATTATTATTATTATTATTATTATTATTATTATTATTATTATTATTATGACATAATGTATTACAAAATATAGAATAACTAAGTATACTGAATGTATTAATGTGAATGCATTATTGTGAATGAATGTACATAATAATAATAATAATAATAATAATAATAATAATAATAATAATAATAATAATAATAATAATACTGAATGTACATAATTATGAATAATTATTGATTAATTAAGATTATTATTAATATCAACAAAATAATTAAGTTTCATACCTGCTTCTTAAAGTTGTCGACTAAATATCTCAAACAATAAGCATGATTGTTGTTAGAAAAAAAAAAACCATAGGGATGGTTTTAAGTAACCCACTGTGTCGGTCCGTAAAAAACGTGAAGCTATTAGGAACAGGTAAGCGCGAATAAAAAAATGATTCAGCTTTAAGCAAAACCACTCCCAATTTGCATCCGTCTCGCCATCAACCACGGCAAAAGCTGCTATGAACAAATCATCATTGGCATCTTTACTCACAACACTAAGCAAACAACCTTTGTATTTATTTTTGATGTGGGTTCGATCCAAAAATATCAACGGTCGACAACCAGTTAAAAAACCAACAAGGCAAGCATGCAAACAAAAAAGTCGGCGAAACTTATTCTCCACAGGGTTAATCTCACAATCCGCAATGCTTCCCGGGTTTGTCTCTCACACTGCATCATAATACCATCTCAATTTATCGTAAGAACCCTTGTCTACTCCATGAATATCTTCCATGGCAAGATCCTTTCCTAACCATGCCTTTTTGTAAGGCAACTCCAAGCCATAATCCCTGTGAAGATCTTGCAATACCGTGCAAGGCCTGTAGTTCGGATCATCTATCAGTTTGTCTTTAATTGTATTAGATACCCAATGAGAGTCAGCTTTCGGATGCCCCCTTGTCCGAAGATTGGAGACTCCACAAGTATGGACTAGATTACTTTTTCGGATGGCAAACAACTTATCACCTTTGTATCTTGAGGCATATATTCTCCAATCACAACCCTCATCGCTACAACAAACAATCACCTTATGCTGATCATTTTTCCGATACTTAAAAGAGCGCCTATTTGCAATTGTGTAGTTTTTAACACTCTTTTGGAATTCATCGGCGCCGCCCCCAAATATTTGTCCCTCTCCTTTAATGCAATATCTCCAACAATCGATCGATTTATCTTGCACTAACGGCTCCGATTCTCCATCCGAGAATTCAAAAGAAGGTACGTTTTCCCTGCGTTCATGTTAAAAAATTAATGAAGATACAAATACACCATATTTCAATAGTAAATTCATTAATAATAGAAAAGCAACGTTACCGGCTCATTTTCATCGGTCCATCATCCCGTATTTCATTTCTTCCAATGGTTGGGCTTCCATTTCATTCAATGGCAACTATATCTACAATATTTAATTTCCAACAAAGATGTAGTCGCATAATGTTTCTCACATCCTCATTATCGGAAAAATTAACTCTATTTTTTTCCTTCAGCGCAATATAGTTTAACATGCCAGTTTCCCAACTAAAATTCGGCCACCTCTTACCAATGAGAGTGTACACTTCGTCAAGCGTTGATCCAAGGCTCATAGAGAATATATACAATTCATTTTTGTAGGTACAACTCCCTAATATATCACTTTGTGCTCCTTCCATGTTTCTTAAAAAATTAGATAAAACAAAACAACTTCACATTTTTCCCAGCAAATATGGTACCAAACAGTTAGAAACGTGGTACTATATAAACAAACAGAGGTACCAAAATCAAAAATGATGGTACTATGATTATTCTGATCTTATTTTTTTGTTTTATGGTGAATAACACCTAACATAGACTAACAATAACACTAATTTGGTATACATGAAAAGCAAATCAACATAGCCTAACAATAACATAAATCAGGGTAAATATGAACAACACTTATCAAACTTCAATCCATGACAAATTAACCAAAAATATATGAACTTAAGATGATTATTGGACTCCAAAGTCCTCATGTAATACATATATTACTTACTACTTCAAGTTTTTACCCTAAAAAAAAGGCTCAATGTTGTCGGAAAAATATCAATTTTTGCCGGGAGAAGTTTGTCGTCGGATTTGTTGCCGTCGGACTTGTTTTCTCTGGATACAATTTTAGCCGGCAGCTGCAAAAAAAAAAAAATAAAGGGTGGCCGAGAAAAATAGGGTGATGGGAACGGGGAGGGGAAAATAGGAAAAGAGCAAAAAGGGGTTACGGGAGGGGATGGAAAAATTGGAGTGGAGAAGAAGCCAATTATATTAAACTATTATTTGTGTAATAGTTGGTGTCGGTTTTTCTACGGAGCCCTCGATGGTTTTTCTTACGGAGCCCTCCGCCTACATGGAACTTATGTGGCACTTAAAATAAAATACACATGTGTAATTTATTTATTTTATGTAAGAAAGGGAAATAAAAAAAAAAAAGAAAAAAGAAAAGAACGCAGTCTTCTTCTTCCCCGCTCTCAAGCCTCCCAATCCCCAAATCCCCAATTCGATCCCTAAATTCACATCCGCCCCTCCTTCGACCGATCCCTAAATTCACATCCGATCCTCCGACCACGTCCCTCTAGGAAGCTTCTCCGCCGCCCCTTGCAGCTTTATGTACACTCCAACTGCCACAACACGTTCCCCATCGAGCATTGGTCAACCTCGTACATGGCCAGACAATTCTCGGCCAGATCACCTGCTCCCTGTGCAGGACCGGGTCTAGTCCGGAAATTGCACGCAACACCTTCAATAGAATGGGGACGTACAGGGAGCTTTCCCGTACATAGTACCTCGAACAAAATGGAGATACATGGGGAGCTTGGAATCTTTAGAAGCAAAGAACATCAGCGACACGTGGTGGATCTCGTGTGGAGGATCCAGAGGCGGAAGGGAGGCGCGCAATTCTGGGAGAGACTGATTGTGGCTGGGCCTGATCGTGGCAAGCGGGGTATGCGGGCTGACCGACGGCATTCTGCTGGTCATCTCCGGTGTCGTTTTCCTGTTCCGTACCAGAAGTGGAAAGTGAAAGCCGATGGAATGCCGTCCACATCAACAGTGGCTACTGATAGTCAAGTATGACGCAACGGCTACATATGTTTAATTGCTTCTGTTAAGATGATTTTCAATTGAAGAGTTACAAGAGAATGAAGAATTGGCTTCCAACTGAACTCAAGCAAGTTGGCAAATGCCACCATGTTGCTATTTCCGTCGACCCTTATTTTAAGAGTAGACGTGCATTTATTTTATTTTGGAGCTAGCGGTGAAGCGGGATATAGCAAATGCCACCATGTTGAGAACATACTCTTGGTAGTTGTAGTTTATGTTTGATTACAGTTTATTGGAGAATTCTAGGATGATAATAAAATAATGTGGCTGAGGTTGATAGGGGATGTGTATAATGTGTTGAAGTTGATATGATATGGGATGTCTAATTATACTATTGAGATGTGTATTATGTTTCACACCTTGATGAAATATGATCAAATGTACTCATATGGTTGACATTTAACAATTTGTATTTCGTACTCTTTGTTTTGTTTCTTTACAACAAAATTTTATTGTGGTTGATGGAATGAAAGTAACTGATCAAGGAATAATGAGCATATTTTGCTACTTGTTGTGGGTGCCCTATATTCAGGTGCAACATATTTTACTAATCGTTATAGGTCTGCTAATCACTGAACAATTGTCTATTTGGTGGTCTGATGATGATCATGCATATAAATGAGTTGGTTTGGTGTCCATTCTGATATATTATGGAGATCTGTCGATTGTAACGGAGGCCATGTTTACATGTAAAGGTGTTAGAGATGCCTATTAGGTGAACTGTCAGTAATGCAACAATCACAAACTTTCCAACAAGCGTGATTGATATGCTAGTTTAATGTATTTGTATGAATTCTTGGTAATGATGTTCCATATCCATTTCAGATTAGAACCTTGCACATGTTATCTTTAGTACTCCTCTGACTGTTGTTTTGGGACATGCCAGAAAAGCAACTAACAATTAAAAGAAAAACTAAATCAACAAAAATTACATTAAACAATAGCAGCAAAAGGAAAGGAAACTAAAATGAAAGAAATACCTAGGCCATAATATTACAAGCCATGTAACAAAAACTACACTAAACAACAACAGCAAAAAAAATAATTAAATAAAAAAAAACTAAAATGAAATAACTACCTGGCCATAGTATTACAAGAAATGCAACAAATAATTAGATAAGATGAAGCAAACTAGTGCCTGATAAGTAAACCAAGCTGGGGATAATATATACTTGTCATCATCAAGTGAAACAACATACAGTTGTACAAAACCAAACAATGGGTACATCAAAGCAGGAGGGGACAAATTATATATATGGGTAAGGTAAAAATGTAAAAAAACAAATACTCCAGATAATTTAGCAACAATCAAAATATTAAAAGGTAACAAAAATAATTTAATGTCTCATGAAATACAAAACCATTCATCTAAAAAATAACTAACTACTAAAATAAACATTTCAAATATCAGAGCAACTGAAATTCGTCTGGACGATATGAATCATCTTCAAGGTGAATGCTATATTAGGACATTTGCCCTTGTCATGGCCACTATGCCCACACATACTACAAGAGTCGAGCACTTTGAGATATGGCTTTTTCTTTACTCGACTTTAGACCCTTGCCACAACCTTTAGTTCGTACAGGCTCCGGGTCGCATACAAAAAATGTCTTCTGACCTTTGTTATTACTCAAGCGCTTGCTCATGCATTCATTTTGTTCAATCGCACCAACCTCCCATTTCAAAGCTTTGAGCTTTTCCATTAGAAACTTGCTTCTCGCCTCAGTCAACGACGCATCATCGATGAGCTCTCTCGTTATTTTCATCAGCGCCCCACGTCTGCCTTGCAAAGATTCACCTACATCAAAATCATATAGCGTATCATAAATAAGGTTACTCTTTGCATTCTTTGTCCACCTTTTCTTCACGTACTTTTTAGGTACTAACATAACTTGTTCAACCCTCATCCAACATAGCATGTGTCGACAAGGATACCCTTCAAACTCAAATTTTTTACAGCTGCACGCTATAAAATCTTCTGGGACATCATATGTCAAAATTCGCTGACGTTGAGTAATCATTTCAATATCAGAACGCCAAACTTCATAAAATCAGGAATCGTTTGAACTTGAGACCATTTTGCAAATATAGCTCGCACTTTCTTCGAACTCTTCCTGAAATAACAAAAATATAGACTTCGAATAAATCTCTACCATCTGCTTTTCCACAGCGAATGAGGTATTGATCCGAGGCTTTTCATTGAGATCAACATGACTGGCCATCAATTCTTCATGTCTCTGATGCGCAATAACCATACTAAAACGAGTGAAAAAGTCATTCAATGAACATTTTTTTTATCCAAGTACGTTTTGAAGAATGCGTGATTACTCTCAACTCGTTGGCTACTGGACATACCTACTGCGAAAACACCCCTTACATAAGCTGGAACCCAACGATGACGAATTTCATACATCTTTGACAACCATCCATTACCATTCAATTGGGATTCACTCATCAACAAATTCCATCTGCCCTCAAACTCATTGGGAGTCTCAGAGTCGTTAATAATACCACTTAAAGTATGATAGTGTAACTTATGAAGAACGGGACCGAGCTTTTCTGAAAATTTGTTCAGAATATGCCAAATGCAATATCGGTGCATAGTTTTTGGAAACACCTCAACCACAACAATTGAAATAGTTTAATCTTGATCGGTGATAATAACTTGTGGATGTGGCTGGTCTCCCATTGCTGTTATAAAATTGGAGAATAACCAAACAAATGATTCTGCTTTCTCGTCGCTGAGTAATCCACAACCGAATACAGTGGTCTTCCTATGATTATTAACACCAACAACAGGTGCAAACACCATTCCATATTTATTCGTATTATATGTGGTATCAAAGAAAACTGCATCTCCAAACACTGCATAAGAATTTCTTGATTCAGTATCAACCCAGAAACACCTGGTGAAAACACCATCCTCATTTTTCTCATAAATATAATAAAAATTCTCATTCTTCTCCTTTTCCATTTCAAATTGGTGAATCAAGGTTTGTGCATCAGGTCCACTTAATTCAGCTTTACGTGCTACTTCTTTATTTCGGATATCCTTCTCCAAACAACCCATCATTGAGGGACCACCAGAATCAATTTCAAACAATCTAACTTGTTTGCATGTGGGGATATTTGCCTCCGTGTACTCCTGGACAAGAGCTCTTTTTGTGGCTGACACACATCTATGAGATCTCAACAAGTGAACTTTCCTAGGAGTAGTGAGAGGATGATTGTGTTTCTCGACAAAATGTTTCACCACCCAAGTTTCATTTTTTTCCGAACACTCATTCGAGCTGGGCAGTTATAACGAGTCTCTCCACGTTTTCGTTCCATAGTTTCTGTCACTGCGCCTCGTTTATTTCGGTACGACAAATTTGTCTTCCCTTCTTTAGAGCAAGCAAACATTTTTCCCACAACTGTGCCAACTTTTGGATCATTTTGGCTGTTTAAAATTTTTGTGCTAAACCCTGCAACTTTAGCAAATTCATGATAAGAACAAAGAGCTCTTCCACCGATTGAAATTCCTGTTCTATATAAGGCTTCACCGACGAATCAACTTGTGGAATGAACGTTTCGTCTTGCTCAATCTCCATCTTATGTAAAACAAACATACTAAATGACATAAATTATAAAAGCAAATCTAAAATCATGAAAATAAAGATTAGTTGATTCAACCAGGATTACATTATAATTTTCAGAAAATCCTTGTATGAAGATTAGTTGGTCGAATATCTTTTTGGTGAAAAGAAGAAGAAGATGAAGAAGGAGAATAAGAACTTTCAGAGAATTGTGTGCGTAGGTTTCAGAAAACTGCGTTCTTTTCTTTTTTTCTTTTTTCTTTTTTTTTTTATTTCCCTTTATTACATAAAATAAATAAATTACACATGTGTATTTTTTTTTAAGTGCCACATAAGTTCCATGTAGGCGGAGGGCTCCGTAAAAAAAACCATCGAGGGCTCCGTAGAAAAATCGTCCATTAGAATACTTAATTGTAATTCTAATTAGTATATGATATTGACAATTTAAAAACAATTTATGTATTTGAATAATATTTCATTGATTGTAAGCTATTTATGTATTGTTTATTTTATACTAAAAATATTGTACATGCTTATATTAACTCCTTAAAAGTGTATTAATATATTTTATTATATCTAATTCATGATAGAAACATGTCAAATGTGACATTTTGTAGTTAAAGAAAAAAAAATATCTCTTTTCAAAGTTGACATGTCTTATAATCTAGAGAATTATGTTTAATTAATTTTAGTTAACTGAATTTCATTTGTTATTATTCATATTTAGAATTTTATTATAGGTTATTCTTTCATCTCTTTTACTAATCTTTGCAATTATAGTTTTACTATTATAAATAAATCAAATACAAAAGATATTTTAAGAAATCAACATACATCTATTTTTCAATATGTTTTCGTATTTAATTTTTTTAAATGTTATTCATTCTTCTATTATATAGTAGTTTTTATCATTATATTTGAATTGATAAGTACTTGTTGCTTTCTAAAATTGACTATTTTGATAAAATTATTATTTAAAATAGTTGTGAAATTTTGTTTTAATGAAAGATAACTTTTTTTTTCAAAACTATGTCGTACCTAACTTATAGATTCATAGTATAAAAAATATAAAATTTGATATTAGTTAAAATCAATTTATTATTGTGTTCATACATTTTAATTCTAGAAATTAAATCTAAAAATGAATAACAATAATAAAAATAAAAGGCAAAATTGATATAAAAGCACCACCTTTCATGTTTTTGCAATTTAGTCAGCACCTTTGCAATTTAGCAATTTAATACACCACTTTAGTTATTTTTTGCAATTCGAATCACAGGGCTCAATTTCGGGCCTGTTCTGGTGATGTGGCATTTTTGTGGTGACGTGGTGTTTCCACATGTCAATGACGTGACATCTTTGGGCTGACGTGGCAGTCTATTTCAATTGAAAAAAAATATTGTATGTCTTAAAGTAGGAGGATTCGAACCCTATCCTCCAAAGGAGAAAGATAGCTATGCTACCAACTCACCCATCCATGTTAGTTAACATATTCAATAACACTTTATATATAGGAATTACGTATGAATAAATCTTATTAAATTTAGAATAATTAATTATATTATATTAAATTAATTAAATATAAAATTATAATAAATTAAATTAAATGAAAATAAAATAAATTAAGATAATTAAAATATAGAATTTTATTAATTCATATTTTGTGTTAGAGTAAACCATATTAATAATATTTAATAAATAAGATTTTTATTATTTAATATTTCATAATAAGTTATTTTGTTTATTATTTTATTTTATTTTATTTTATTTGAATTCACCTTTTTTGTACTTTATCATCTTATGTTATATTATTTTTATTATATTTTAATAAATATAACTTATTATGAAATAATAAATAAAAATAAATAAAAATCTTAAATAAATTTAATAAATTAAAAAATATAATTTAAGTATATAAAATGTTAAATAATCGTAAATGAATAATAAAACAAAAAATGTTATTTGCATATAAAATAATAAAATATTAAAAATCTTAAATGGAATAATAATTTATTATATAATAATAAGTTATTCTATTTATTATAAATTTATTTTAATAAATAAATAAAAATATTAAATGAATATAATTATTAATATGATTCACTCTAACACAAAATATGAATTCAAAAAAATATATTTTAATTATCTTAATATATTATTTTTAATTCAATTTTACATAATTTAATTTAATATAATTAAATTATCTTTTAGATTTAATGTAATTAAATTATTTTTTAGATTTAATTTGATTTATTCATACTTAATGTGTGTATATATATAAAAGGTTATTACATTTAACAACTAAGTTAGATTGGTTTGGTGGTAGCAAAGGTTGCCCTTTAACCCTTTTAACCCAGGATAAAATCTCATATAGGGCGTGCAACATATTTTTTTTAATTGACACATGGGTCGCCATGTCAGCGCAAGAATGCCATGTAATTGACACGTGGAATGTCATGTCAGCAAAAAATATCATATCAGCAGAACGGGCTGCCACGTCAGCAGAACAGGCCCGAAGTTGGGCCCTGTGATTCAAATTGCAAAAAATAACTAAAGTGGTGTATTAAATTGTTAAATTGCACATGTGGCGATTAAATTACAAAAACATGAAAGGTGGTGCATTTATATGCAATTTTACCAAAATAAAATAATAATATGTTTTTATATTTTAATTATTGCTAGCTAGTATGCCCATAAATTCATGTGCAAGATACCACTGATGAGTAATGTGAAATCTACGAAGAAAATCTACGAAGAAAATCTCCTCTGAAAAGATAATAATATGTTATTATATTTTAATTGTTTAACTAGTATGTAACCCGTGCGATGCACGGGCTGTATTTACTTCGGAGAATATTAAAAATTAAAATGTATTAATAAATAAAAGAGCGATAATACATAGGAAAATTATCAAACCATAAATTGTTCCTCATGCAAAAAAATATATTATTTAAATTTTCTTGTACACAACATTATGTGTTCAATAACTGAGCAACTCGTCGTCCCCACATACTAATATTTTCAACATTTTTCTATTACTTACACGGGAAACAAACAACATAATTGTCAGTGACTAAAAATCGATTTCTTTAAGAACATGACGCGTACAATAAATGTTGACCTTCACTCTTCTTGATTTATTACTTAACATGCCGACGTACAATAAATGTTGACCTTGACTCTTCTTGACCTATTACTTACACGCGTAACAACATACAATCGGTCGTGATCAAAAAAAGTTTTTTTAAGAACATGTCAATGCATATCTCTTATCTATTACTTACACGTAAAAAAACAACATATAATCGGTCGTTACTAAGAACCAATTTCTTTAATAATATGTCAACGTACATAAAGACTGACACTGGTCTTAAATGAAACCCTAAGGTTAGAAGTAGCTGGTGATCTAGAACTTAAATAAATCCTAAGGTGTATCTTTTTATAATATGAAAACTTACTTAGGCAGTCAGGCAGTGAGCTGTTAGTTTAATATCGATTATACTTGATTAGCTATATAATATTCACTAAAATTTCTATATTTCTTATACAAAAAGACTGACCATGACTGTTAAATGGAACCCCAAAATCAAAAGGAACTGGTGCCGCTAGAACTTAAATGGAAGTCTAAGATGGATCTATTTATAATATGATAATATATACAACAATTGGACAAATGAATTGGTGTATATCTACAAAAATATGTATGAATAATACAAAATATTAAATATTACATCACGCTAATTTTATGAGAGAGATTATATATATTAGATATAAAACATAAAACATTAGTGATTAGACATTACTTTAGGCTAATTTTTTCAAGCCAAACAATTTTTAATTGAATGTGTGACAACTTGTTATATTTTTTCAAACTGAACAATTTTTAATTGGACAACTTTCCTAATATATGTGTGACAACTTTTTAGATAGTAAATTTATAAATTGCAATAAATTTATATTTTGTGTATACAAAAACAGAAAATTAATTTACTATACAAAATTTTAAAAATTTTCCTTTGAAAAACAATTGACAAAAAGAATACCAATAAAGGGAATTGGTGTATATCTCAAAAAAAAATGTATATATATCTCATATAAAATCGTTCATTCTCAAAATCTGCTACAATGAAAAATATATTTAAGTATTAATATAAATATATTTACATATTAATATAAATTTATGTTTTGTAATTGTTGGTTCTAATAAATATGTTAAAATAAAAAAGAATCCTCACAAATGAGAATTCCAAAATTGACGCCATGTAAATTTAAATATTACTATATTTTTTTTGTGTACTATGTAACATATATGCTAATCCAAATCAATGATTCTAGAAAATCTGTTAAAATAAAAAAGAATCATTGATAAATAAGAGTTTGAAAATCGGCTACATATAATATTTACATAATCTTTGTCTACAAAACCACTATCAACGTAATTAAAGAAAACCAAGAATTTACTAAAACAAACACAAACCGAGAATCGAGTTATATGAAAATTATGCAATTAATGATTTATTTTTTATTTAGATCATTTTATATTATTTTCATCTATAGTAGGTAATTAATGTTTTGGGCGGAAAATGCTCATAAAATGTTCGGGGATGCGAAAATCATATGTTATTAAAAACCTAATTGTAAACAACATTGTTAGTTTGATTATTGGGCACACTACAATAAAATGATAAAATTCTAATGGAAATCTATTTCAAAAGATATTATTCCAACGAAAATTCCAAAAAATATTTCAATACTATTATTTCCGTTACAAATTTTCAATGGATTCCAAAGGAAATTCCAACAAAAATATTATTTCCGTTGGATTTTTGACGATTTCAACGGTGGATTTTTCAACGGGGTGGAAATAAAAATTCCAACGGAATTTGCATATTCCAACGGAAATTCCTACGATAAAAAAACCTTTGAAAATATAGCAGTTGAAATCATCAAATTTCTAAGAGTGACACTCACTCTTGTTTATCGTCATGACAATATATAGAGATGTCAAAACGGGCGGGCTAGCCCGCCAAAACCCGCCATTTGGCGGGGCGGGACGGGCCGGCCCCCCATCCTGGCGGGCTGCAAAATGGCCAGCCCGGCCCACCCCCGCCATGGGCCGCGGGCTCGGCAGACTGGCCCGCCATTTATAAAAAAAAAAA
>CACSLK010028802.1:1046087-1061225 GCA_902706635.1 Striga hermonthica | reverse complement strand
AAAAAAAAAAAACTAAAAAATTAATTTGTTTCATTAAATTAATTTTTCGCCTTTAGCTTTATTGCTCTGAGTCTGAGTTCACAAATAATAAACTTCGTTTCTTTCTCTGTTGCTATTTTTTGTTTATTTGTTCTATTTGTTTTGTATTTTTGTTATTTACTTAGTTGTTATCCTTTTTTTTAAAAAAAAAATTGTGACTTAAATGGAAAAAAATACATTAACATTAACATTGATACATTATATATCATAAATTCATAATTACAATTTACATACATTAATTTTTTTTTTTTCTGTTAAGGCGGGCCAGCCCGCGCGGGGCGGGCCTCTAATATCCCAGCCCAACCCACTCTTTTGGCGGGGCGGGGCGGGCTGGCCCGCGGGGCTAGACCCATTTTGAAATGTAGTGATCGTGTGTTATTTTTTAATTTCGTGACCGATGGACTCTTTTATTAGTTAGTTGGTTTGAATCAATATATAACAAATTTTGTTGCCAATCGTTATTAGAGTTTTTTAATTAATTTGTGGAAATACATAAATAAAAAGAGACCTAAACTATGAATTTTTTTTCATCTTTTGAAATCATATAAATGACAAACACTATCTTTTAAAATAAATAATGATAATGATTATAAATTGTATTATCAAAACCGATAAGGTATATAAGTTCGTTTTCCTTTTCAAATCGATAATGAAGAAAAAGTCTAATTGGGGAAAAGATGATATATACAAATCATGATTTTTAGAATCTGATATAAATAAATCTTAGCATGCAGTTTCAAACAATTTAATAATATAATAATAGACTGAATGAATTATGATTCAGATTCATGCAGAAAAAATTTTGAACAGATTTTTAAAATCATGATATATACAAATCAAGATTTTCCTTGGAGATTTATTCGGATTTCCAAATTGTTTGGAAATCACGATTTCTAAAATCATGATTTATTCGAATTTACATTCGGATTTCCAAATTGTTTGGAAAAATAGGAGATTTAATCGGATTTTGATTCCTTATTGGTTACTAATATAAAAGTATTTGATATTATTAATAAAAAAAAAGAAAAAGTTGATTTACTATTTTTAGGAGATAATTAATGAAAGTGGCGAGAAATTATTTCTAAATTTGATTTATGTTAATCCTTATTATATAGGATTAACATATATGTTAACATATATATTAACATATAAGTAACATATATGTTACTTTCACGTAAATACTAATATATATATATATATATATATATATATATATATATAAATTATTTCTAACAATTATTAGAATTATGATTGATTTTTAAAAAGAATCTTTAGTTGACAATATTAATTATATGTTTTATATTGTATTTTAAAAATTTTTAAAATACGTATGGTAAGTGTATTTCTTAAATTAAGTGTATTAAGTATGGTAAGTATATTTCTTAGATTTATTTGATTTTGATTCCATATTTTGATTGTATTTCTAAAAAAATTGGATAAAAAAGGTATGCTAATAAATAGAGATTTTGTTAATTTACTATTTTTAGGAAATAATTAATGAAATTGGCGGGAAAGTGTTTCTAAAAGTGAATTATGTTAATCCTTATTATATATTAACTAGTATGTAACCCGTGCGATGCACGGGCTGTACTTTTTTTGGTAAAATTTATAAATTGAAGGCTATATTAATCAATAACGTATGATACGTAGAGCATTTATCACTTGATCATAAAATATTCGTCATAAAAAAAGGCATACATCATCAAAAACCTCTTTGTACATAACATTATTGATTTTTAATACAACCAACCCACGCTCCACCAAATTATTATATATAAAAAGCAATATTAAAAAATATCAAAATTTATAATATTTTATTTTTTTAATACTACCATCACACAACCTTGCTCTATCAAGCTACATTATGAGAACACATAGATGACCTTTGCCTTTATAACGACTCTCAAAACTAATAGTATTGTCCCTATAATAGATAAAATAATAATTTCAAACTAATAAATTTTTCTTAAACGTATATAACAATTAAATACCTTTATGCAAATACTTACTCCAAATCGAAAAGAGTAAAGTCAATCATTTGGGTATGTTGTCCTGCAACTTGCTTGAATTGCACATGTTGAATTTCTACTACACAACCCAATGACATCTACATTCATAAGAAATAAAAAAAAAATATTTAATAATTGTTAGATATTATAATGAACATATTCGATAGTTATTCTTATCGAAAAGTTGAAGACTCATCGACATTTTCCACATCACAAAACGTTGCAAAATTTCAAAAATCAAAACGAAAAATAGAGAAATAGGTTGGGTTGGCTATGATTTTTGTTTTTCTATTCAAAATTATTTCGTACTTGGTAATTGTAGATCCACATTTACTAAGATTTCTTTCCACTCTGTAGTTGCAAATTGCATAACCATCTTCTTCCTCTAATTCTTTTTGGATTTTCGGAATGTTAAACTCCCGGACCAAACTGGTGATGTGTGCTCCCTAGACAATTTATTGTGTGCTCCCTAAACAAAATAAATTGTCGGTTAAATAAAAATAATGAATCGAACATGAAAAGAAAAAGAAACAGTAAACAATATTATACTTCAATATCATGAAAATAATTTCCACGATGTTATGGTAAGAATTAGGAAATTTGATCTCAAACATGTGAACCTCTCGAAGTTGCAACATAGCTCTCTTTGTACTTTCAACATCTTTGATAAGAACGAAAGGTTAGTCCATTTTTTGTTTGACACTTACTATGGATTTCTCAATTTTTTGTGTTCATAAATGGTGATTTTTTCGACTGGAGTCAGGCATGATATTTATAAGCATACTAATCATTTTAACAACAAAAAATATGGAAATAAAAATACACTGAAAATAAGTAATATTGTAATAAATACAATAAATGTGATTTATCGGATTTAAGATAAATATATATGGAATATAACCAAAATTGTTACCTTGAAATGTGGATTTTGGTTATATATTTATTTTCATTAATCTAGTTAGTTTTTATACCAAATCCATTCAAATAATTAAAACCTTTTTTTGTATTGTTACTTTTTCACAGAGATTCGATGGACATGAAATCACATTTTATCATTTAAAAAAATATTTACAAATACAATTACCTAAAAAACAAAGATATTTTATTATTTGTAGTAAAAATCTAACTAAAATAATCAGAGTATTCGTAATTCATATTTTTTTAGGGAAAACATGTTTCATAAATAAATTAAATTGTATTGATCTAAATTTTATTTGTATGAATCTTATGTATCTATTTTGATTACAACGATCATTTTCTTGCTTTGATTCATAATATATATTCACATGAAATTTAAGTACGTGGAGATTGTATATTCTTTACATATATTTTTTTAATTTATAAAATAAAAATTGAGAACATAACATGTCCAATAACATTACTTTGTCATTTATGTGGTAAAAAAATATATGTATTGCCAACTTGTAAACAATATTTCAGTTTTTAATTGGTTAATTTTTAAATCTTGTTGATAAAAAAAATTGCACTGAACGAAATAAGTTTCATAAAAATAGAGATTTTATAAAATGATTAAATTTTTCATCGGTTAATTTAAAATGGCAGGATCCGAGAATATCTTATGTTCTTTTCAATGGCTTTTTAATTTTTAATCGGTTGATTAAAATATTAATATTAAAATGGCTTTTTTCTTGGGTAAATACTATGAATATATGAGAGTCCTGCTTTGATGAATCTCCCAAATGTATTATTATAGTATTTAATTAGTTGATGAAGTAATATAGTTTTATCTTTTTTTGGCAGACTCCACAAAAAACGCAGGATATGCGGCCACAAAAAGAGGAGATTTATTTGGATTTTGATTCCATATTAGCTACCAATATAAAAGTTTTGGATTGTATTCCTAAAAAAAAGGAGAAAGCAGATATGCTAATAAATCACAATTTTGTTAATTTACTATTTTTAGGCAATAATTAATGAAATTGGCGGGAAAGTGTTTCTAAAAGTGAATTATGTTAATTCTTATTATATATTAATAGATAGATGTTAATCTGGCAGTAATTAATAGTGCCAATGGAGCCACAAAAATGGCTATGTACGTTCCAAATTATGTGCAATTGCTGTTATTCAATATTTAATGGCGTGAAAAAAAGGATTTTCATTATTGTACCGAAATCCAAAAAATCACTACGTATATTCCAAATTATGTGCAATTGCTGTTAGTTAATGGTGTGAAAAAAGGATTATTATTCCATTCCATATTTAATCGGTCAGTAATTAATAGTGATTTTATGAAATTATGTTAAATTACTATTTATAGGCAGTAATTAATGTTTTTGGCGGGAATTAGTTTCTAAAAATTAATTAAGTTAATTCTTATTATATATTAATAGATAGATTGTATAGATATAGATATAGATATTGATAAATATAGATAAAAATAAAAGTATAGATAGATGAATATTGACATAATTTTTTTTAGCCGTTTCTTAGCATTGCCTACTACTTTTAGTAGTTTAATGAATTAATTTGACAACAAGTAATGCATGCTATATGTGAAGCTACCTAATCCATATGTCGCTAACAAACTACTGGCAAAAAGCAGAGAAATTCATGGATAACCCCCCATTCTGCTGAAGTGTGCAAGTGCCTATTTGCGTGTGAAGAGACAAAAAAAGATGAAGTCATCAACATCCTTTTTCCTCATGTCGTTTTCTGTTACCATTGGAAACAAGAAAAAACATAGACAAAATATAGAAGAAAATTAAAGAAAATATGGCATTAACAGATGCAGTATCTTCTGGAAACGAACACATAATTTGTCAATATAAAGACAACATTGTCTCATTTGGCCAATTTCTACACCGAAATCCTTTAAACTTGTCACTTCCTCTTATTCTGCTGCAGCTTTCTCTGATCACATTAACCACTCACACCATTGAGCTCTGCCTCCAGCCGCTGGGACAATCCTCGGTGGTGGCTCATATTCTTGTAAGCTCTTTTCCTGATCATTTGCACAACTATTGTTGTAGTGGCTTTTTTTATACAATAAATTAATATCTCCTAAGATACATGCAGGGAGGTGTACTGTATGGACCGTCCCTCCTAGGCCACGACCCCAACATCTCAATGACACTGTTCCCAATCCGCAGCGTGGTTATCCTGGAGACGCTGGCAGCCTTTGGAATCATGTTCTTCTTCTTTGCCATAGGAGTTGGATCGGACACGGGCATGATGTTCCGGCCTGGTCGGCAGTCGGTGGTCATCGGCATCTCGGCCATGTTCTCCACCCTCATCCTCACTGTCCTATTCGCCCTCCTTTTGAAGAGCCACGTTGGCATGGACGAGTCCCTCTCCCAGGCTCTCCCCTTCATAGCCGCCTCCCAAGGCCTCACCGCCTTCCCAAACATCTCCTACTCTCTAGCCGAGCTCAAGATGACAAACAGTCATCTCGGCCGCATTGCCATCTCGGCAGCCATGTTCTGTGACCTCTTTGGGATGTCCCTCGTGGGTGTCCTGCTCGCCATCATACAATCGCGCAACGACCCCCTAAGGTCGGCCCTCTCGGTGTCGTCGGCCTTCACGTTTGTGGTGGCCATGGCGTACGGGTTGGGCCCACTAGTGCGCCGCGTGTCCAAGAAGGTGCCGAGTGTGAGGTCGGTGGGGGAGAGGCATGTCTTGTGCTTCTTCGTGGGTGTGCTAGGGGCTGCACTGCTCACAGAAACTATCGGGCAGCACTTTGTGCTGGGACCGCTTGTGCTGGGCCTGCTACTGCCTCAGGGCTGCCCCCTGGGAGCTGCCATCATCGCCAGGCTCGAGTACCCGATTGGGAAGCTCTTGTACCCGACCTTCCTCACGACAAGCGGGCTCAAGACGAATGTGTTCAAGATCAACCTGTGGTCACTGTGGATCGTCACACTGCTCATGGTGTTTGCAGGTGTCATCAAGATTGGGGCCGTTGTGTGCGCCAGCCGTTTCCAAGACATAAACTTGAACGATTCTGTTGTCATCGGGCTCATGTTGAATGCAAGAGGGGCGTGCGAGGTCATTGTGTATAATCTGCTACGAGAGTCCGGGGTATGGTATTCATGTTATGTTACGAAAATTATTTTTAAAATTAATAATTATTAATGGGATTTGAAAAAAAAAAAAAACGATGACAGATTCTTACAGATCAAGAATTTGCCCTGTGTGTTCTATCCGTGGTTGGTGTCACATCCGTGATCACACCTTTGATCAAGCACATGTACGACCCAAGCAGGCGTAAAGTTCCGTTGAGCCGCCGTACCATCCAGCACCTGCGGCGCAACACTGAGCTGCGCATCCTCGTGTGCATCCGTGAGCAGGACAACATACCCATCACCGTCAACCTCCTCGAGGCCTCCCTTGCAACCCAGCACAGCCCCGTGGCCATCATTGCCGTCCTCCTCGTCGAGCTCGTGGGCCGTGCCACACACATGGTGGTGGCCCACCAGTCCACCCGCACGCTCCACCCTCTTCATTCAGAGTCGGGCCCCATTGTGAATGCCCTCCGTCAGTATGAGCTCCACAACGAGCCCTTCACTACTGTCCGCCTCTTCTCCGCCATCTCTCATATGCACACCATGCACGACGACATCTTCCGAGTCGCCCTCGACCATCGCGCCAACATTCTAATCCTCCCCTTTCACAAGCGTTGGGAGATTGACGGCTCTGTAGTCTCTGAAAACCGAGCCATGCAGAACATGAACATAAGGGTCCTTGACTGCGCCCCTTGCTCGGTTGGCATCCTCGTCGACCGGGCCGTACTCACGGGCTCTGCCTCCATCCTCAACAACCAATCCCAATGCGTGTTCAGGGTCGCTGTCGTCTTTGTCGGGGGACCAGATGATGCAGAGGCCCTCTGCTATGGATCTCGCATGGGGGCCCACGCCAGCGTGGCACTCACAGTCGTTCGCTTCCTACTGTTCGGGCGGGACACTGCTAGGGAAAGAAAGCAGGACGGGAACCTAGTGGACGAGGTGCGGCAGGCAAACTCCAACAACCACAACTTTGTGTACCAAGAACAGGTGGTGAAGGATGGGATGGGGCTGGCCGGGTCATTGAGGGGGGTCAGGAACAACTACGACTTGATGATCGTGGGGCGGGAGCACCAGGCATCCGAGATACTCATGGGGCTCGGGGAATGGAGCGAGTGCCCGGAGCTTGGGGTGGTGGGGGACTTGCTGGCTTCTCAAGATTTCCAGGGGACCGCCTCAGTGTTGGTGCTGCAGCAGCAGAGACTGCAGCCAGGGCAGAATGCTGGTAAGGACGGGGTGACGAGGCCTGTAGTTGGTGGGTTGCAAGATCCTCGGTGGGAGATTTCTATAGACAAAGATAGGGCTTAGTTAGGTAGTTTGTTGGGGAGGAAGACTGTGCGTTGTATTACTCAAGAAAAAAAAAAAGAAAAAAGAAAGGAAATAGGAACAGATGTTAAATTACACATGAAGCAAATTGCTTGGTCTAATTATCTAGAAACTGATATGTTGTTCGATCAAATGTGATGGGCCTCCTATTTTGAGTAGTTCGATTGATGCTGCGGAAATAATGTTATAAATGTACAATGAGTAAGACTCATGGACAAAAGATTAAAGCAGAAATAGAAACAAATGTTGATCACGCATGAAGCAAATTGCTTGATAATCTATTGAAAAAACACCATAGCCATTTTTTGGATCTAAAACAAGAAAGGAAAGAAAACAGAAATCAATGGGGCTCAACTTTCATTTTTCACGTACACAATGTTCAATAGGTTTTTACATGAGCTGAGAGAAGAATATTTATACACACGAGGATCATGTGGACAAGTGTCCTTAATTTGAAATTAATCCTGCAGTTCTAATGAATCAAAACTGGGAGTTTGGTTTCTTTCTGCAGCTTTAACTTTGGTAGCTTTTCTTTGTCTGCATGTCCATGCTGGCTCATTGCTTGGTACATGATCGACGTGCTTTTTTCTTGACTTAGTCTCCTATTGCATTTCTTCAGCATTGCTAACACTCCCCCTCAATCCAATCGAGCCTTTACTTGTCACTCCCAATTTATCTTTAAGTCGAGAGAAGGATTGAAAAGAAAGTGGTTTGGTAAGGACATCACTCATCTGTTCAGCAGAAGGAATGTGGCAGACTAATAGACTTCATGTTTTCACCTTTTACCTAACAAAATGATAGTCGAGCTCTACATGTTTGGTTCTTCCATGCATGACTGCATTTGATGCCAAGAAAACAGCACTCTGATTATCCACCCAAATCACAGGTGTTTTGAAAATTTCTATCCCAGCTTCACGTAGTAATGACTGAATCAAAGTAACCTGAGAGGCAGCATGAGATAAGCTTCTATACTCTGCTTTAGTGCTTGATATAGAGACATAGCTTTCCTTTCTAGAACACCAAGATACCCAGCAGTTCCCATGAGAAACACAATAACCGGTTGTGGACCTTCTATCATCTAAATCTGCCCCCCAATCAGAATCTGAAAAAGCTTTAAAATCTAGATGAGCTGATCTTCTTAGGTGCAAGCCATGATCTGCTGTACCACCTAGATATCTCAAAATTCTTTTAACAGCTTTCCAGTGAGTATCTAAAAGACTTGACATGTACTGGCTCACCTTATTTACAGCAAAACTCACCTCAGGCTTTGTTAAGGTAATGCACTGCAAGGCCCCTACCACACTTCTATATGAGGTGTGATCTATTGTGGGGTTACCACCTTCTTTTGATAGCTGTAGTGAGGACACCATAGGTATAGAAACTCCTTTAGCTTCTTCCATGTTTACTCTGTTCAGCAAATCAAGCACATATTTCCATTGATGGAGATGAAGACCATCTGTACTTTTGCTTATCTGAATTCCAAGGAAGTGTTCAATCTCTTCTAAATCTTTCACAGCAAACATCTTTCCAAAATCCTTAACAAAGCTTTCTATCTCAGCCTAATGGGTTCGAGTTATCAGAATGTCATCCACATATGTGAGAATAAAAAGAAAACTCCCTCTTTCTCTTTTGAAGAAGAGAGAACTATCTGCCTTTGAATCCTTGAACCCCATGGACTTAAGTGCTTCCTTTACTTTGCTAAAACAGGCTCTTGAAGTCTGTTTGAGTCCATACAGGGCTTTAGATAGTTTACAAACAAGATACTCTTTTCCCTTTTGCTCAAAACCTAGGGACTGTCTCATAAAAATAGCTTCGTTTAATTCACCATTGAGAAATGCATTACTTACATCCATTTGCCTTATATTCCAACCATGATGTATTGCTAAAGCCAGGAGGATTCTTATGGTATTGTGCTTTACCACTAGGCTGAAGGTCTGTAAAGTTAAAACCCGGTCTTTGAGAATATCATTGTGCCACAAGCCTTGCTTTATACTTAGAAATGTCTCTACCTGAATTTCTTTTGATTTTGAACACCCACTTGCAACCTACTATGCTTCTGCCTTCTGGAGCCTTCACAAGACTCCATGTATTGTTTCTGTGTAAGGCTTTCAACTCTTCTTGCATTGCCATTTTCCAATGCTAAGCTGGAATGGCCTCATTCAAGGAAGTGGGTTCAACTTCTTGACATTATGTGAGATAGACTTTGGGCTTATAGATTCCTGCTCTAGCTCTTGTGACCATGTGGTGCTTTCTTGTTGGCTCATCTCTTCTTGGCTCCTCATTTGTATCTTTTAAGCCTGGTAAGTCTACGAATAAGGGTATTGCTGGATAACTTGCAGTTTCTGAACTTAAGCTCCTTCTTGTGGATGAGGATATCCCTTGAGTTTGTATGCTTGTGCTGTCACCTTCTGGTTATCAAGATAGGGTGTGCCTTCTCATCTTAAGTTTTGACTTGTTGCAGTATTCTTCTCAATGATTGGGATTCTTGGTAGACTGTACATCTTTTCAAGATTAGCCCCAACATTGTCAGAGGCTTTCTTTTCTGCATAAGGGAACCTTTTTCATCAAACACTACATACTCTCCTGTTTGGGAGCAACACCTTATAGCCCTTGTATTGATTTTTGTACCCCAGAAAGACTCATGCACACGATCTGTAGTCCATTTTGTGCTTGTTGTAGGGTCTAAGGTGTGGATAACATAAGCACCCAAACACCTTAAGTCTCTTGTAATCTGGCTTCACACCATAAAGGATCTCAAGTTGTATTTTGAAATTCAAAGGTCTACTGGGAATTCTATTGAACAAATATATTGTTGTAATGAAATCATCTCCCCAGATACATAAAGGAAAATGTGATTGAGCAATAAGTGACAACCCCATGTTTACTATATCTCTGTGCTTCCTCTCAGCCAAGCCATTTTGGTGAGGTGTATAAGCACAAGAAACTCTATGCATAATGCCACTTTCCTAAAACAACTTGTATAATGCTTGATATTCTCCTCCTCCATCACTTTCAAAAGATTTGATTCTTGTCCCTAATTGATTTTCAACTAGAGCCTTAAAATTCATAAAGGCACTGTGATACATAAAGGAAAATGTGACTGAGCAATAAGTGACAACCCCATGTTTACTATATCTCTGTGCTTCCTCTCAGCCAAGCCATTTTGGTGAGGTGTATAAGCACAAGAAACTCTATGCATAATGCCACTTTCCTAAAACAACTTGTATAATGCTTGATATTCTCCTCCTCCATCACTTTCAAAAGATTTGATTCTTGTCCCTAATTGATTTTCAACTAGAGCCTTAAAATTCATAAAGGCACTGTGCACATCTGACTTTGCTTTCAACAAGTAAATCCAGGTGAACCTAGAATAATCATCTATAAAGCGGCAAAATTTCATTTTTGGTCCATTATATTGGTCATTTTCCAGAAATGGTCCACTAATTTGGCAGACATCAAACTTGATACAATAAATTGTAAAATTCATCATTTTTAGTCTATAAGCCTACGTGGCGTTTTATCGGGCGAATACGTGGACAAGTTTGATGTCCGCCACGTAGGCTTGTTATCCAGCCCGAGAGATTAATGGACCAAAAACGATGAATTTTACAACTTATTGTATCAAGTTTGATGTCCGCCAAATTAGTGGACCATTTCTGGAAAATGGCCAATATAATGGACCAAAAATGAAATTTTACCTCTATAAAGCTAACATAATAAGCATAGCCATTTAAAAATTTCACATGACAAAGGCCCCATACATCACTGTAAATCACCTCAAGTGGACAAGAACTTTTGTGCTGAGAATGATCAAAAGGTAAAGAGTGGCTTTTAGCCATAATGCATGATCCACAAATATTATTTTCAGCATCTGACTCATAGTTTAGGTTACATAACCTTAAAACCCTTTTAACATTGTCATAATTGGCATGTCCCAGCCTTTGGTGCCATAGTTCTAGACTATTACATTTGCTTAATGCAGAAAAATAAGAAAAGGGTTGAGTCTTCAAAACTTGTGGATTCTCTTCACTTGATACTTCATCATGTCCATTCTTTAAGCATTGCAGACTGAATTGATAAAGTCCTTCTTTAAGAACCCCCTTGAGCAGGACCTCTTGAGTTTGTTGGTCCTTAACAAAACAGACATTTTGATGAAACTCAAAAAACACTTTATTATCTTTTGCAAATTGTGATACACTAAGAAGGTTTCTGCTTATCATGGGAACATGCAAACGATTTTTTCAGAATGAACACATTTGAGTGACCAGGATGTTGAATGAGAGAGTTACCAAAATGGCTGATAGCTACAACTTCTCCATTTCCCATGAGCAGTTTGCTTCCTCCATTGTATTCAAAAGCAATGTTGAGGTTCTCAAGTTCATTTGTAACATGATTTGAGGCTTCTGAATTTGGATACCAGTTGGTCTCAGATCATATATCAGAGTAAGTGTTTCCACTAGGCATTTGCACCATGTTAAGGTTGGGATTCCTTCTTGGTGTTTGTTGTCCTTGCCTAGTGGCTTGTTGGTTAGGTTGAGCATCATACCTATACCAACACCTATCTGCAGTGTGGTTTAAACCATGACAGATTTGGCATTAAGGTCTATTGCCTTGGTTCATTTCTCTACCTTTGCCTCTATAAGAACCTCTTCCTCCTCTTCCACCTTGATGTGCACTTCTGTTTCCTTTAAAATGATTGAGGCTTTGTTGAAGTTCCTTTGAGGGTTTTGGGTGACAACATTGGCATATGGTTGAGAGCCTTTTGAGTTGACAACAGATCCTTGGTTCATCTCTAACCTTGACTCATAAGTGAGTAACAATGCATGAACTTCAGCAAGTGTGTGAGGAGGAAATCTTGAGGTCACATTGACTACTACTGAGTCATATTCAGAACCCAGACCAATGAGGATGTGAATAATTTTGTTATGCTCTGAAACTTTCTCACCTGCTATGGCGAGAACATCCCAATGATTCTTGATTCTATTGAGAAATTCCCTCATAGTTAATCCTGCCTTTTTCAGAGTTTGGAGTTTGAGTTTATACTACATTATTCTTGCAGATGACTGACTAGCAAAATTACTTTCAACGGTCTCCCAAATCTCTTGAGCAGTATTTAGACCAACCATCGTGATTAGAATATTCCCTCACTTAGAGAGGACATCAACCATGAAGCTAAGAGCTGATCTTGCATGACCCAATAAAGATAGTCTGGGTTGATTTGGGACTCACCATTTTCAGGATCTGAGATAAGCTTCTCTGGTTTCTTGGTTTCACCATTGATGTAGCCCTCCACTCCATATCCTCGTATGGCTGTTATGACATGTTGTTTCCAGATCAGATAGTTGGATTCATCCAACTTAGTTGATATCAACTGACTGTTGGGTTGAACAAGAGATCCCATAGCCGTTGTGCTGGAATTTGGGGTGGCCATGGAGGTTGAAGAAGAAGTGGAGTGTAACGCCCCACTTTTATTTGCAAAAATTCAGGATAATTTTTCAAATTTAATTCTAAACATTATCAATATTTGAGGCGCCACTCATTTTCAAACATTTATCAATACTAAACACATCCTCAATACTCAACAATATTCAATACTCATAATCCATATAAGAACCTCAACAATTAATCATGATCCAATAATAATAATCCAAGGGAAATAACCCCTATCAATAATCAATAATTCAGTACTAACGAAAAGCAATAATCAATAACAACGCAATAATATCCAAGTTCAGTTCAAAGCGGAAACATTTATTCAAATTAAAGACCACCACTCGCATCTCCTCTGCCGTGTCGCGTAAACTAACCTGCATCCATGAAGAGCAGGTGGGGATGAGCACAATAGGAAAGTCAAGGTGCTCACCGCTATGCAATAATTAATATCAATAACTATAAAACAATTTAAGTATCGTCGCAACATGTATACGAATCAATAATCGTCCCATCTCCTATCAATAATCAATAATGGTCTCATGTGCACTCCTATAACAATAGACTACTGCCGAGCTATATACCGAACGCCTTCCTTGAAGGCCTTACAACGAGTGCCCGGCCAGCAGGAGCAATAATCCACCCCGAATGCCAAAACTTACGCCTTGGCCTTACATACGAGGATCACCAGCCAAGGCTCACGCCCTGACTGCCAACAATAATAAAGGAGACTACCCGAAGGTACGTTCTATAGCTACGGAGATAACCGTTCGACGGCCAATATAGCTCACGTCGAAGGCTACATGGTTCACATGCATACTTTGATCATACCACACCAAAAGCAATTAATTAAAGCATAGCAAATTTTACAATTACAACCCACCTGGTATCGGTTGATAAAGCAATTAATCAGAAGGTCGTTGGTGGTCGAGACACTGCTCTTCAGACACCTACATAAGTCAAGACAGTCCCATAAGCAACTATCTCGACTCTTGCACAGATAACGAGAATTATGCTTAGTCGAATAACATCGACTAAGGAACTCGTGGAAGTTGTAGAGTTGGAATATTAGGATGACTCCTAGACTCGACCAATTAATTACCAAATCAATTCATAGATCACATAAAAGCAGGCAATAAATGTTTGACACAAAACGGGTCAAAACGGTTAAAAAGGCTAGTCCGAATTTTATAAGAATATGGCTAAGGGGAGTTGGACTTGGTTATTTCAATTAAAATTTCTACAGAGTGTTAAGGGCTGAAAAATACATATTTTCACCAAAGGAAAACCATTTAACATGCTCCTAACTATTTTAAATAATTTACTCAAAATCTGACCAGAAATCAAATTAAATCATTTAAAATAGCTACTGCTCAAATTTAAATTTCAAATTTTTACAGCAGCAAGATAATCTGGAGAAAAACAACATATTCAAAAATTAGAAAAATCGGACAGAAACTCGATTTTTATATGAATTTATTACGAAACAGCACAGAATTAGTTTTCAAGTTTTGACAAGGCTACAGGCCATATAAAATTCTCAAATTTTAACCACAAGTACTACAATTGCAACATTATAACATATCCAAAAATCAAAATTTTTGGATAAACACACCATTTATAGTGATTTTAACAAAAACCGGCTGCAACACGTTTTTCAAAAATTCATAACTAATTCAATACACATCGAAACGACGCAAGGCCAAAGGAGTTGCGTCAAGGATAATCCTAAGTCCAATAATCCACAGCACTTCCACATAACATATTACTCGAAACTCAGTTCGATAATTTTTTCAAAGTGACGGCAATCACTTTGATACCCAATATTAACAATATATCCTAATTACAAACGAAAGCATTCCGAACGCACGTAATTAATTTGAATATCATATGATCAGCAACGTAACACACATACGAGTACTACCACATAAACACGAACTATAAAATTAAGTCGAGGGGTTAACTCGGGTACCGTTCTCGGGACGGGGATACGAAGAACGAACAACGGAATAACAAACGAACTCGACGTCTCAACGTGTCTCGCCGGGACAAGAGGGCAGCGACCGAAGGGCTCGAAGGAAGGCTACTGGTCGCCGGAGTGGGTCGACGGGATGTACGGCGGCGCACGGTTGCTGCGTTTTGGAAAGAACGCGGGTGAAGGTGGCAACAATGGCGGCTCGGCGTCCGGAACTCGTCGGCTTCGTTTAACACTCCGACGGAACCCGACGGAACTCGACGATCACGATAGGCTCTTCGACGGAACTCGACGGGTCCCAAAAGCCGAAGTTGAACGTTGACGGAGGAGGTTGCCTGTGGAG
>CACSLK010028802.1:1031544-1044730 GCA_902706635.1 Striga hermonthica | reverse complement strand
GTGTTCGGACCTTACGTCCATACAAAGCCTCGAATGGGGCCATCTTGATCGAGGAGTGGTAACTATTGTTGTAAGTCAGCTCAACCAAAGGCAAGGCACTCTCCCAAGTCAAGCTACGGTCCAAGACCACAGCCCTCAATATGTCCTCCAAGTACTGGATCGTCCGCTCCAACTGACCATCCGTCTGAGGATGAAAAGCTGTACTGAACTCCAGCCTCGTCCCCATGGCCCGGTGTAGAGTTCTCCAGAACTGACTAGTGAACTTCGTTTCTCGATCGGACATGATCTCAATAGAGACCCCATGAAGTTTGACAATATTGTCCACGAACAACTCGGCATATTGACTAGCCGTCATAGTCGTCCAGACTGGCAGAAAGTGAGCAGACTTGGTAAGGCGATCCACAATCACCCAAATGGAATCATGCCCGGCCCTCGACCTCGGCGATCCCACCAAGAAATCCATGGTGATGCACTCTCACTTCCACAAGGGGACCTCAAGTGGCTGCAACTTCCCTCTCGGTTTCTGATGCTCAGCCTTCACTCGCTGACACACCAGGCACCCATTTACGAACCTCGCCACTTGATTGTTCATGCCTCGCCACCAAAACAACTTCCTCAAGTCCTGATACATCTTCGAGCTACCAGGATGGATGGTGTACGGGGCACTATGAGCCTCTCTCAAGATCTCCTTTCGCAGCTCCCACACCTTCGGAAAACATAGTCTACCCTCGAAGACTAATGCTCCATCAGATGCAACTGCGAATCCTCCGACTCTACCGGCTTCCAACAACTCCTTCATCCGGCGAAGGAAGCGATCATTCGGTTGCTGGGCGACTATCCTCTCACGAAGGGTCGGTCCTACAACCAAAGTAGTCAACACACCCCTGGCTGTCGAAAGTGGTTCCACTACCTCAAGCTGTAGCCGCTCGAACTCCCGAAGAAGGACATCTTGCTCAGTGAATAGACAAGACAACCGGCCATAACTCCTTCGACTAAGGGCATCGGCTACCACGTTAGCTTTCCCAGAATGGTAGCTAATCGTGCAATCGTAGTCCTTGACCAGTTCCAACCACCTACGCTGTCGCCTATTCAGCTCCCTCTGAGTGAAAATTTACTTTAGGCTCTTGTGGTCGGTGAAAATCTCACACTTGCCTCCATAGAGGTAGTGCCGCCAAATCTTCAAGGCGTGGACGACTGCAGCTAACTCTAGATCATGAGTGGGGTAGTTCTTCTCGTGAGGCTTCAGCTGCCTCGAAGCATACGCTACGACTCTCCCCTGCTGCATAAGAACACATCCCAAACCCATCATCGAAGCATCACTATAGATGGTGAACTCCAAAGTAGGGTCGGGAATGGATAGAACGGGCGCGGTAGTGAGTCTCCTCTTCAACTCCTGGATATTCTCCTCACACCTAGGACTCCAATCGAACCTCACGGCCTTCTTCGTAAGGTTGGTTAGTGGCTGGGCTATCTTCGAGAAGCCCTCGATAAACCTCCGGTAGTATCCTGCTAACCCCAGGAAACTACGAACATCAGCTGCACTCCTTGGCATATCCCATTTACTCACTGCCTCAATCTTGTTGGGATCCACCTCAATGCCTCTCGATGTCACAATGTGGCCAAGGAATGCCACACGATCCAGCCAAAACTCGCACTTCAAGAACTTAGCATACAGCTTCTCGCGACGAAGGGTCTCCAGCACAATCCTCAGATGCTCCTTGTGCTGGTCGATGTCTCGGGAATAAACCAGGATGTCGTCGATAAACACAATGACAAACTGGTCTAAGAAAGGATGAAAGACCCTATTCATAAGGCCCATAAACACGGCCGGGGCATTGCTAAGTCCAAATGGCATAACCACGAACTCATAATGGCCATATCGGGTACGGAAGGCAGTCTTAGAAATATCAGACTCACGGATCTTCAGCTGATGATAGCCAGAACGCAAGTCAATCTTCGAAAAGACGCTGGCTCCCCTCAGCTGGTCAAAAAGGTCCTCGATGCGAGGAAGGGGATACTTGTTCTTGACTGTAAGGCCATTCAACTCCCGATAGTCAATGCACATGCGCATCGATCCGTCTTTCTTCTTCACGAATAGGACGGGCGCTCCCCATGGAGAAACACTCGGACGAATGAAACCAAGATTGAGCAACTCCTGGATCTGGGCCTTGAGCTCTTGAAGCTCCTTTGGCGCCATATGGTAAGGGGCCTTAGAAACAGGGCCGGCTCCTGGTACTAGATCAATGGTAAACTCCACTTGACGGTCGGGCGGTCCTTCGGGCAACTCATCAGGAAAGACGTCGAGATACTCGCAGACGATAGAGACACTCTCCGGGGACCTCTCAGAGTCGTCCTCAGATATCATAGAAACCAGATAGCCTTGACAGCTACCCTTAGAAAGGCTCTTCCTAGCTTGCATCGAAGAGATGACTCGAGGCACAGTCCTCGACTTCACCCCATAGAAAATAACAGGCTAATCGAAAATGGGGAATAGAGTGACTTCACGCTCCTGGCACCGGATGTCGGCTCGATAGCGAGTGAGCCAGTCAATGCCCAAGATTACATCGAAGTCCTGCATTTCAATAACATAGCATTCGTCCTCTAATATATGCCCACCAATACTGACGGGAAGACTGGGAATCAAAGAGTTGGAGATAATAGTCTTTCCTGAGGCTAGACTAACATCGAGAGGATCACAGTTGCACACATTGCTAATAGAAAGTGCCTCAAGGCATCGAGACGAGATAAAGGAATGAGTAGCCCCAGTGTCGCATAATGCAAAGATAGGCACATCGAATAAGGAAATCATGTCGGACATAGTACCTGAATTGTTGGCTGCCTCGTCATGAGCAATGGTATAGACTCGAGCCTGGCCTCCTGCACGCTGCTGGTGTGGGGGTGGGGGTTGTCTGGGCTGCTGTTGTGGGTAAGGTGGAGGAGGAAGCTGCTGCTGCTGCTGCTGGGCCTGCTGTCTCGGGGGTTCGGGGCAAGCACTGAAGAAGTGGCCGGGCTTCATGCAGTTGAAGCAAACTCGCTGAGTGAAACGGCATTCTCCCGGATGATATCGACCACACTTAGGGCACTTCAGATTCTGATCATAAGATGCAGGGCGCCCGCCACGACGGTCATTCCCGCCACGCTTTCCCTTCCGGTTATCACGGCGGGAATCAAACTTTCTCTTACCCGAACTAGAGCCGGGCGGTGCAGAAGCAATGGGCTGGACTAGCTGAGCAGAAGGGACAGAAGTATCGAGAGTTTGATAACTCTCCAGTTGGGTGGCTCGGATAACAGTCTCATCAAAGGAAAGATTTCCCTGGCTAGCAACATGCATACGAAGAGTTTGACTCAGCCCATCTCGAAACTTGTGAGCCTTCTTCAGGTCAGTGTCCACCATATGTGGAGCAAAGGCGCTCATGCGGGTGAACTCCCGCTCGTACTCCTCAACGGTACCAGTCCCCTGGGTAAGATCCCAGAAAGCGCGCTCCATCCTCATGCGATAACCCTGAGGATAATACTTCTCCATGATCACCTCCTTCATGCGATCCCAAGTCAAGACATTAAACTCCGCCTGCCTCAACCTCCAATAGCCGGACCACCACAAAGCGGCACTTCCCTTAAGCATATAGCGGCCACAAATAACCTTCTGCTCGTCAGAGCACTGCAGGAGGTCAAAGTTCTGCTCTAACTGACGGATCCACTCCGCCACAGCCTCGGGCCCTTCAGTCCCATGAAATTCTGGCGGAGTTAGACTCCGGAATTGGAGCACGATTTTGAGATGAGCCCCTGCTGGATTGGGAGCCTGCTGGTGAGGGGGAGATGTGGATGGAGACGAAGGTGGAGATGGAGTAGGCTGACGGTTGCGAGAATTACGACGAACCATAATTCAACATTGAAAATGGGTCATATAGTTAGCACAATAATAAAAGAAGTCTAGAGTTCAACACTATAGTTCTCATTTAAAGGTGGATTAGTCCTAACCCCGATTTTATTCCAATAATCAATAATCAAACAATATGCAATAATCTCATAGTCATTCAGGTACACATACCTGAGCTGGCGCGGCACGACGAGAGCGAGTGGTCATAACTTAAGGTCAATTCACATAATCAAATAATTCACATTAACCAGTCTACAGAAACGCAAACTGGCACTGATACCAAACTGTAACGCCCCACTTTTATTTGCAAAAATTCAGGATAAATTTTTCAAATTTAATTCTAAACAATATCAATATTTGAGGCGCCACTCATTTTCAAACATTTATAAATACTAAACACATCCTCAATACTCAACAATATTCAATACTCATAATCCATATAAGAACCTCAATACTTAATCATGATCCAATAATAATATTCCAAGGGAAATAACCCCTATCAATAATCAATAATTCAGTACTAACGAAAAGCAATAATCAATAACAACGCAATAATATCCAAGTTCAGTTCAAAGCGGAAACATTTATTCAAATTAAAGACCACCACTCGCATCTCCTCTGCCGTGTCGCGTGAACTAACCTGCATCCATGAAGAGCAGGTGGGGATGAGCACAATAGGAAAGTCGAGGTGCTCACCGCTATGCAATAATTAATATCAATAACTATAAAACAATTTAAGTATGGTCGCAACATGTATACGAATCAATAATCGTCCCATCTCCTATCAATAATCAATAATGGTCTCATGTGCACACCTATAACAATAGACTACTGCCGAGCTATATACCGAACACCTTCCTTGAAGGCCTTACAACGAGTGCCCGGGCAGCAGGAGCAATAATCCACCCCGAATGCCAAAACTCACGCCTTGGCCTTACATACGAGGATCACCAGCCAAGGCTCACGCCCTGACTGCCAACAATAATAAAGGAGACTACCCGAAGGTACGTTCTATAGCTACGGGGATAACCGTTCGACGGCCAATATAGCTCACGTCGAAGGCTACATGGTTCACATGCATACTTTGATCATACCACACCAAAAGCAATTAATTAAAGCATAGCAAATTTTACAATTACAACCCACCTGGTATCGGTTGATAAAGCAATTAGTCAGAAGGTCGTAGGTGGTTGAGACACTTCTCTTCAGACACCTACATAAGTCAAGACAGTCCCATAAGCAACTATCTCGACTCCTGCACAGATAACGAGAATTATGCTTAGTCGAATAACATCGACTAAGGAACTCGTGGAAGTTGTGGAGTTGGAATATTAGGACGACTCCTAGACTCGACCAATTAATTACCAAATCAATTAATAGATCACATAAAAGCAGGCAATAAATGTTCGACACATAACGGGTCAAAACGGTTAAAAAGGCTAGTCCGAATTTTATAAGAATAGGGCTAAGGGGAGTTGGACTTGGTTATTTCAATTCAAATTTCTACAGAGTGTTAAGGGCTGAAAAATACATATTTTCACCAAAGGAAAACCATTTAACATGCTCCTAGCTATTTTAAATAATTTACTCAAAATCTGACCAGAAATCAAATTAAATCATTTAAAATAGCTACTGCTCAAATTTAAATTTCAAATTTTTACAGCAGCAAGATAATCTGGAGAAAAACAACATATTCACAAATTAGCAAAATCTGACAGAAACTCAATTTTTATATGAATTTATTACGAAACAGCCCAGAATTAGTTTTCAAGTTTTGACAAGGCAACAGGCTATATAAAATTCTCAAATTTTAACCACAAGTACTACAATTGCAACATTACAACATATCCAAAAATCAGAATTTTTGGATAAACACACGATTTATAGTGATTTTAACAAAAACCGGTTGCAGCACGTTTTTCAAAAATTCATAACTAATTCAATACACATCGAAACGACGCGAGGCCAAAGGCGTTGCGTCAAGGACAATCCTAAGTCCAATAATCCACAGCAATTCCTCATTACATATTACTCGGAACTCAGTTCGATAATTTTTTCAAAGTGATGACAATCACTTTGATACCCAATATTAACAATATATCCTAATTACACACGAAAGCATTCCGAACGCACGTAATTAATTTGAATATCATATGATCAGCAACGTAACACACATACGAGTACTACCACATAAACACGAACTAGATAATTAAGTCGAGGGGTTAACTCAGGTACCGTTCTCGGGACGGGGCTACGAAGAACGAACAACGGAATAACAAACGAACTCGACGTCTCAACGTGTCTCGCCGGGACAAGAGTGCAGCAACCGAAGGGCTCGAGGAAGGCTGCTGGTCGCCGGAGTGGGTCGACGGGATGTACGGCGGCGCACGGTTGCTGCGTTTTGGAAAGAACGCGGGTGAAGGTGGCGACAATGGCGGCTCGGCGTCCGGAACTCGTCGGCTTCGTTTAACGCTCTGACGGAACCCGACGGAACTCGACGATCACGATAGGCTCTTCGACGGAACTCGACGGGTCCCGAAAGCCGAAGTTGAACGTTGACGGAGGAGGTTGCCTGTGGAGCTTCGTGAGTAGAGATGGCAGCCAAGCGATGGTCGCTGGGATGTCGCGGTTAACGCGCAGCAGAGAGAAGGTCGATGGAGACCTGTAGTGGTGCTCGACGAACAGCAGGGCGTGATGGCGGTGGTTCGCGGAGGAGCACGGCGGCGATGATGGCTGACAGAGGTGGTGATGGTCTGCTGCAAGTATGAACGATGATGGCGATGGGAGTTCGATGATGGTGATAAGCCGCGGGACAGTGACGATGGTTGATGATAGGATGATGATCGATGATAGAAGATGGTTGATGATGGTGGCGAGAGAGAGAGCAGAGATTGAGGGTGTGGCTGCGAAATTGCTGAAGGTGCGTATATATATATACATATATACATATATATATATATATATACCTTAGATAATTAGGTTTTATTTTCTTGTTTTGCAAGAAAATTCCACACGCACACACATGCACGTGAGGGAGGAAAACCGGACCGGGTCAAAAATTCGGTTCATCGGGTCGAAAGCTCGGTTCTAACGCGGCTTCAAGAAATTAGATCGGTTTCTCGGGATCGGTTAAAATCGCACGATTAATAAATTAAAGTAAAACCGGACAAAAATATATATATATATATATATATACATATATATATATATATAACACATAATTTATTTAATTATAATATAACAATTAGACAATTAATATTAGAAATAGTAATATTACTAATAACAACAAATAATAGCAATTTGGCATTTAATAATAATAATAATAATAATAATAATAATAATAATAATAATAATAATAATAATAATAAATAAGGAAATTAATAATAACAATAATCAATATTTATTTCCAATTAATTCACGATAAAACGGGGTATTACATGGAGTGACTCATGGTGCAACAAGAGAAAAGGAGAAAACACCATAGCCAGTTTTTGGATCTAAAACAAGAAATGCAAGAAAACAGAAATCAATGGGGCGCAACTTTCATTTTCACGTACACGATGTTCAATAGGTTTTACATGAGCTGAGAGAAGAATATTTATACACACATCTAAGGAGGATCATGTGGACAAGTGTCCTTAATTTGAAATCAATCCTACGGTTCTAATGAATCCACACTGGGAGTTTGGTTTCTTTCTGCAGCTTTAACTTTGGTAGCTTTTCTTTGTCTGCATGTCCATGCTGGCTCATTGCTTGGTACATGATTGACGTGCTTTTTCCTTGACTTAGTCTCCTGTTGCATTTCTTCAGCATTTCTAACACTCTATATCTATTTATAGTAATATAAAGAGGTTGTTGGAAAAATACAAAATAATAACTTTGACTTAAAAAAATAATTGTTTACTTATTAATTTAAGCAATAACAATAGGCCCCACATGTCAACAAATTTAATCAGATGTTGGTAACAAATTTGATCGAATTTAGATAACAAATTTCGGGTATTGATAAAAAAAATTGATCTTATTTTGATAACAAAACTCAGATTTTGTTAATAGATTTGATATGATTGTGATAACAAATCTCGGATTTTGATGACATTTTATTTAGAATATCGGTTTTATTGGTAACACACTTCATAGTTATTTGCAAACAATATATTGTCGATAATCTTTCGGATTTTGTTTGGTAACAAATTTTAATTTTTTTTCGGATTATTTGGAGTTAAATATTGCAGAAAAAATCTAGACATTTTATAATAGATACATATCAAAATAAAAATAAAATTTTTCAATCATTCCAAAATGCCTTACCAAATTAAGTCGTAACAAACTCCATTAATTTTGGTAAAGATTATGTCACATTGATGTGGCACATAACCTCCAAAATAAAAAATTAAATGTTGACTTATTAATATAGCAATATCAATGGGCCCCACATGTCAACCAATATAATCATGTTTGGTAACAAATTTGATCGGATTTTGATAAGAATTCTCGGATTTTGGTAAAAAATTCGATCTTATTTTCATAACAAATCTTGAATTTTGTTAATAATTTTGATCTGATATATTGTGGTAACAAATCTTAGATTGTGATAACAAATCTCAGATTTTGATAACAAATCTTTTAAAATATCATTTTTTGTAACACACTTCATAGTTATTTACACACTATATATTGCCGATAATCTTTGTGATTTCTTTTGGTAACAAATTTCACATTTTTTTTTCAGATTGTTTGGAGTTAAATATTGGAGAAAAATTTTCGAGATTTGATAAATGATACATATCAAAATAAAAATATTATTTTACAATCACTCCAAAAAGTCTTACCAAATTAAATTGTAACAAATCCATTAATTTTGTAAACACTATGCCACATTGATATGACACATAATCTTCAAAATAAAAAAATAATCGTTGACTTACTGATATGAGAAATGCTACATTGCCAACCTAATGTACAACTAGGTTGACAACACAAGTTAAAAATATTTATAAAAATAAAAATAAAAAAATACACAAGTGGATGTTTACACTTGTTTTGTCAACCTAATTGTACACTAGGTTGGCTATGTATCATTTTTCTACTAATGTAAGCATTATCAATGAGTTCCACATATCAACCAATTTAATTAGATTTTGGTAACAAATTTGATCGGATTCGGATAACAAATCTCATATTTTTTGGTAACAAATTTGATTCTTTTGATAACAAATCTCGAATTTTGTTAACAAATTTGATTTGATTGTGATAACAAATCTCGGTCTATGATAACAAATCTCGACTTTTGATAACAAATCTTTTAAAATATTAGTTTTTTTGGGTAACACATTTCATGTCATAGTTATTTACACACAATATATTGCCGATAATATTTAAAATTTCTTTTGGTAACAAATTTCACAATTTTTTCAGATTGTTGGAGTTAAATATTGTAAAAAAAAATCTCGAGATTTTAAAAATGATACATATTAAAATAAAATTATTACTTTTCAATCAATCTAAAAAGTCTTACCATATTAAATTGTAACAAACTTCATTAATTTTGGTAAACGTGATGTCACATTGATATGACACATAATTTTCAAAATAAAAAAATTAATTGTTGACTTACTAATATAAGCAATATCAATTGCCTCCACATGTCTACAATTTAATCAAATTTTGGTAACAAATTTGATCGGATTTACATATCTCATATTTTGGTAATAAATTTGATCTTATTTTAATAACAAATCTCGGACTTTGTTAAAAAATTTGATCTTATTGTGACAACTAATCTCAGATTTTTATAACAAATCTTTTAAATCATCGGTTTTTTTGTTAACATATTTTATAGTTATTTACACATAATATATTGACGATAATCTTTTGAATTTCTTTTGGTAACAAATTTCACAATTTTTTCGGATAGTTTGGAGTTAAATATTGCAGAAAAAATCTTAAGATTGGATAAATGTAGCAGTGTCAAACGGGCCGGTCCGGTCCGGCCCGCGGTTCAAACGGTGTAATGCCCCGAATTTTATTAATAAAGGAAAATACTAGCATTTAATATAGGCTAGCCTTTGTTAATAAATATTCATGTTAATGTTTAAGTTTAAGTTATTCAGCTAGTTGAATTTCGAGTTCGACGTTAAGTCGAAAGTATATTCGGTTAATTTTATTTATTAACCGAGTCAATAATAATAATTAATCTCAGTCTGTTTATTTTAATAATAGACATCAGTGAGTCGGGATTAATTATTCTAGTATTGATGTATTAATCGAATTTGAGAATATTCGATAAATCTTCGAAATATAAGTTTCGAGCCAGTTATTGAGTCCCAGTTTAAGTTCGACTTTTAGTCGACTTAATATTCGGTTAATTATTTCAGTAACCGAATGAGTTTTTAGATTTAATTCCAATCCGTTTATATAATAAACGAGTTTGGGATTAATGAGGTTAAGTTAAGATAATATTCGAATTAAGTTCCGAGGTCAAGTTGTAACCGAAAATGAGTAAATTCGGTTAAGGTTGCCATATATGAATATCGTCGTTCCTATACAGCGACGCGTTCAAATTGGTACACCGCCCATCATTAACTTATGCTTAAGTAATTGTCATTAACCCTTGCTTAATTAACTTTATCTATGCTTAGCCTATTAATCCATGCTTAGCATGTTAATCCTTGATTAGCCCTGCTAATCTATGTTTATGCTTAACTAAATACTATGCTTAAGCTTAGTTAATTCATGTTTAATTAAGTGCTGCTTAAGCTTAGTTAATTCATGCTTAATTAAGTGTTATGCTTAAGCTTAGTTAATTCATGCCCATGCCATCTACCTTCCTTGTGTGCCACCTCAGCCCGTGACTAAGCAACAAAAGTTCCACGGGATCACACATTGATGGCAAGTGGCGTCCCAAGAGAAGGAGTCATCTTTCACCTCCTTCTACGACCAAACGATCACCATCATCTTTCACCCCTTTAAATAGCAAGTGCCGTGAGTTTCACATGCACTGTACAACAATTATGGAAGATGACTTAAGACAAAGGGAGCACACACGCATAAGCACTTGAGTACCGAACAAGCACGCAAGTCGTCGTGCATTTCACGAGCAATTCAAGGGGTACATTCCTTTTTACTCTCTTTTTATGTATTTAAGTTTATATTAGTAAGATCATGTCAATATCATGTCGTTCAGTCCAAGTTTTAGGTCATAATGCCCTCGAAAGTGCCATTTAGGCCATCTCCGAGTCATGTCAAGATTTAAACGAACACTCCCGAGCAATTATTGTATTATTAGTCATTTTAGGTCATTTTGTGTTCAGTCATATGTGGGTCGCCGGAAAAAGTTGTCGGACGGCCAGTGAGATGCCGACCGTAGTGCCAGCCCACACACAGCATGCACATGGCACGCCCGGCAGTCCCAGCGGGCACGCAGGCAGCGTGCACACGCCCAGCAGTGCGTGCGCGTAGCCGGTGCCCAGCGTCCAGCAACGTGCCGCGGCAGTCATGCGTGTAGGCGTGCGCAGTGCACGTCAACCCGCACGGCAGCACGTAACTAGTCTGCCTGCGTACACAGCAGCGCGTCGCACGCCCAGTAGTGTGCCCCGCAATGTCCGTACGCCCGCCAGCAGTGCTCCGCGCACGCTGGCCAGTGTCCACGCACGCCAGCACGCCCAACAGCGTGCCAGTAGTGCCCAACAGGCCTCAGCGTTGCCCGACAGCACGCCCGAGTGCCCAGTCACCCCAGCACGCGTAGCCCGCGTGCCAGTCTCCTGCCTACGGCGCGCAGTAGCACCCGGCAGTGCCCTTACGTGCCAGTACCCACGGCAATGGCTAGTCAGGCCCAGTCAGTGTTCAGCAGTCATTGGCCGTGCACAGCAGCACGCTAGTGACCGTCCCCAGCGCACGCGCTGTGCCAGTGCACCCGCTAGCGCATGGACCAAGCCCAGCTAGCACCAGCCAGCGCCAGCCAGCGCCGGCAGCGCATAGTGCGCGCACATGACCGAGCTGGTGACCAGCCATCGGCTGACCGCCTGGCCGCAGCGAGCCGGCGGTCCGGCCAGTCAGTGAACCAGCCGGTTCAGACCGGTTACTCGAGCAGTTCAGTACTCAGTGACCCGGTCCGAGTTCAGTATAGTATTTCAGTTAATTTTTCAGTTCAGTCAGTTTAATATATCAGTACCAGTTCAGTCCAGTTTTCTTGTCAGTCAAGTTAGACTCCGAGATTATTTCAGTTAAATATTTAGATCGAGTAGAGCGTCTTAACAGCTATTTCAGTCAGTCTGAGCATAGTACTGAGTATTTGTTTATTTATATATATTTCTACAAATTAATCAGCAACAGCACTTACATTTTCAAACTAGCAGTTCAGGTGGGGACTCAGACTCAGTATTTCATTGAATATAATGAAAACTATCATGTTCGAGGTATATATATACCAGTTTCGCTTAGAGTGGTGGCCAGTTGCGTAATTCCACTCCGAGCTCTAGTGGCTAGATCTGACCACTAGGGTGTGCACATGGTTCCGGCTGGGTTTATTACAGTCGGCAGACACAGTTACGGTCTAGTTTTATACTGTTGACCAGCCAGTTACAGAGAGCAGCATATTATATGCATACGATTGATCATGATATTGCAATTATTATTACTGTTTTACTTTAGTATGAGTTTCTGCGGAGCACAGTGGCTTTTAGTGCTCACGCCCCCACTATATTATCTTTTTAGGTTGCAGGGTCGGTCCAGAGGAGTGAGCGGAGTTGGTGGTCGTGGGTTTGTTTATATAGACTTTTGGATATGTATATATGTATTTTGCCACGTTTTGAACTTCCGCTGACACTTTTAGGTTTACAAACTCGCATGTTAATATTCAGGTTTTGTCAATCAAATTTTATATAGTTCCACATGCTTGTTTGACTAAGATAATCCGTTTTTCTTAATACTTTTAATACGGAAAAGATAACAGATTGTTAGAAAAGAAATGTTTCTCCGTAGCACCTCGAATCACGATTTCGCAAGTTAATATGTATTTTTAGAAAAGAAATTGCAAAAAATTTGACTCTGATTTTAATACGCTAGTGGGGTGTTACAAACGGGGCGGGCCAAAATGGCCCGCATTTCTACGGGTTGGGAAACCTATGGCCCGTGGCCCGCCCTCAATAGCCTGCGGGCCAAATCGGCCCGTCCGCGGGTTTTTTTGGTATAATGCCCTCTTATATACTTTTTGGTTTGTTTATCCTTATATTTACTAGTATATTAATAAACTAGTAAGAAGAAGAAGAAGAAGAAGAAGAAGAAGAAGAAGAAGAAGAAGAAGAAGAA
>CACSLK010028802.1:1003654-1016805 GCA_902706635.1 Striga hermonthica | reverse complement strand
CGTTACTATATCGGAATTAAACGTAATTTATACTGATAATATCTCGGGATATTACAGGTTTGACTGAACTGGACCGATGACTCACTCGGAGTTGGTCGATCATTGGCTTGACTATGTGCAGCTCGGTTTTGACCGTGGTCCGGGTTCGGCGTGGCAACTCGGGGCCAGCACGAACTCGACTGACACGGCTTAACCGATGCACGGTTTGGAATGGTGCCACGGTCACTGACGCAGGGGCGTGCTTGGACCACGACTAACGGAAACGGCGCGTAACCGGTTGATCGGGTGAACTCGTTGCACGGGCACGCACTCGGTGGTTGGACTCAGACTCGGTGCACGGGCACGCACTCGATGATACGGCTCCAATGGTCGGATAAGAGTCGAGCACGTGTGCGGAGCGACGATACGCATTACGGATTTATGCTACGACGTCTAAAAATTATTTAAACGGCACTAGGGTTCGGTCTGTTAGACTTGAATTCGAAGTAATACCCGACTATCAAAACTGGATAAAACTAGGGTTTCTAATTCTTGAAAATTATAACTCATTTTAAGCCGATACTTAAATCATAATTTCTTGGTGATTTATAAGGATTTTACATCCATCAACTGCAGCTAAAATCATATCCAGCTAATTTTCTATATTTATCGCGAAATAGGGCTAAGTCTCGATCTTTAATCTAGGTCAAAATGGTGTCTGAAAATTACGAAATTTGAAACACACTATATTCAACACGAACAAGGTCCACGGTCAAAAGTCAACTCCTAACCCACTTATCTAGTTATCGCTTCAACCGGTTAAGTACTTCAAAAATCTCGTTCGTCTATTTAACGAACTTTAAATCTTCTCAAATTTACACCTAAGCCTGAAGACATTATAATAGGATTTATAGAGTTAATTTCATAATTTTTGGGTCAGTCCACTATTTATTACGAATTTATTGTCATTTTACTTGATAAAATCATATAAATTCACATATTGCTCGAAAATTCCCAAACTCATTTTTATAATTAACTAAAATTATTGTCTAATGCCATGGAGAAAGATTTTCAGCTATTATACCTCTCGAGGGGTTCGAAACTTGATATAGCCATACTGTCGTGCAACGGTTCAATAACCATCGCGGTTCATAGATTACCGAGTCGACTTACGCAAAGTCGACTCTGTCCGCAGACTATGGTATCTCCGGTCAAGGATCCAGGCATCTCTCCCAGTTGATTTCCACGTGTCGACTAGCAAAAGTGGATTTCCTCTTGAAAGACAGTCAAACACGTGAGGATCTACTAACAATCGAATATGACCCAGTCGACTCGAGTCGATTGGATCAAGTCGACTGAGAAAGGTTGGAAGCCCATAAATCTCGATAGCTCTAATACACTTCAGCATACCGAAGGGGCAGCTAAGGATAAGGAAGGATCTAGAAGCTGACTAGAAAATGGATGGAATGCGAACCCACCAGGGTAATTTGGACATTTCCAGTAAGTCGGCCGGGGTATTTTGGGGACTTCAGGTGAATGTTCCATTTCTATATAAAGGAGCTGAGGTAACTCCAAAACCCTAACTCCCATTCATTCTATACTTTCTCCATTACGGCTGCTGCTCCCTCAGAGCAGCTCTCTTCATCTCTTTCACATACTGACTTGAGCGTCGGAGGCTCTACGCCGGAAACCCCTCCGGCGTTGAGTTCTTGCAGGTGTTCTTGCGGCTCAACAACGGTTCGAACGCCATCACGTCAGATCTAAGCTCATTCGCACCGGTTCATCCCAGATCCGGACGTTTTCCCATTGGGCCGTTCCAGATCTGAGAAGAGACCCATCATTTTGGCGCCGTCTGTGGGGAGCTCTTGAAGGAAGTAAGAGCTTTACACCTAGTTTGGATCTGTTTCCGATGGCTGACAAGGAAGGACCGCAGAAAAATTTGAACGAAGATTTCAGGGCGGCATGGACTGACAAGCGACCCCCGCCGATTCCCAACCCCAGACCGCCACTCCAAGTGTTCGGTTTCCCACCGTTTGGGGCACACGCGCCGTCAGGAGGGCGTATGGGGGAAGAAACGCCTATCACCCCACCAGGAGTCAAGATCCTAGTGCTCACTCAAGGAGAGACCAGTCACGTGAGGAGCACGAGTGGAGAAGTCAACGGTCGTGAGTCAATCGAGACGCTCCTAAGTCTGGGAAAGCAGCCTGAACCGCTCGAGCCAGGACATAGACCGCTGCCCCAAGGCGAGGAGCAAATGTTGACCATAACGCGAAGTGAGATGCAGAGGATGATTGCCGAAGCTGTAGCCACCCAAATCAAACAAACACCAGTCGAGCAACCCAGGGTGGAGCAACCCCGAATTGAGCAAGCTAGGACCGAACAACCTCAGAATGAGCAGCAACCCCCTGAACGCGAACAACAGGCACAGTCACATGAAAGGCAGAACAGGAGGGTGGATGAGGAGGAGTCCTCTGTCAGAACCGTTAACCCACAAGCCAGAAACGACACGCTGGAGCAGCTGTTAGTGCAGGTCCGAGACTTGCAGGCTCGGGTAGAAGGAAGGAAGACGGGAAGCTCGAGGGGACACCCTTTTTCACAACATATTCTAGATGCCGACTTGCCTCAAGGGTTCAGAGAGCTTAATATCTGGTATGACGGGTTGACTGATCCCTCTCGACATCTTAGAAGTTTCGAAAACATGGCAGTATTGCACCGATACAACGACCCCGTTCAGTGTCGAGCATTCCTGACGACCCTGCGGGGGCCCGCGCAGGATTGGTTTCATCAATTGCCCCCGGGGGCCGTCAGGGATTTCGATGGATTTAGCTCGAGTTTCCTAAACCAATTCGCAAGTGTAAAAGCCCAAGAAAAGTCATACCTTACTTTGATAGGTATGCAGCAGAAGGAAGGAGAATCATTGAGGGACTACGTGGCGAGGTACACACGGGCGTGTGTCGACGTCCCCTCGGCCACTGAGGAGATCAAGTCGGGAGGACTCACTCGAGGGCTACTCCCGGGATTGTGCAGAAATTTCCTAGCGAAGCGGCCCGGAAGGACGTTCGATGAAGTATTGGGAAGGTGCGCCAAATACATGAATGTCGAGGAAGCCGAAGCCGACTTTCTGCAAGCAGCTAAGCCAAAAACTGAGCCTCGGGACGAGAAGAAGGATAAAAAGCTTGTCGCGACAACTGAGAGGAAAGAATCCCCTAGGAACGAAAGAGAAGGACGATCAAGGGGGTGGAGGACAGCCCAATATACTCCTTTTGTCGGCCTCGCATGCAAGGATACTGGAGGTTATGGAGAGAGAGATCCGTGATAACGTTGTCAGGTGGCCACGGACGAGAAAAGATGGGCCGACAAAACCTAAAAGTAACCTGTATTGTCGATTTCACAAAGACTACGGCCATAACACCGATGAATGTCGGCACCTAAAGAATGAAATTGAGAGACTAATCAAAGCAGGCCATTTGAAGGAGTTCGTTTATAAAGATCGAGAACGAACCAGTCGGCGAAGGGAGAGAAGCAAAAGCCCTCACAAGAGGGCAAGAACACCCGATAAGGAGGAACTTCCCCAAAAAAGAGGAATAATTCATATGATATTCGGAGGGCCAACCGATGGCGATTCAAATCGGGCTAGAAAAGCATATGTTCGAGGGCATCACGGAAAAACCGAAGTGCAACAGGTCGAGGAAGATGGTCCAGTGATGAATTTCGGACCAGAAGACATGGGAGCGGTCGAGAGACCTCAAAACGATGCCTTGATGATCTCAGCCCAGATATCGGGCTACGAAGTCCAGAGAATCTTTGTCGACACAGGGAGCTCGGTGAATGTGATTTTTTTCGATTGCCTTAAACGGATGGAACTCGACATTGAACTCTCACCTCTCCACAGTTCACTTTTTGGATTTAATGGCTCGGAAGTCTCCCCCCTGGGGGAAACCACTCTCGCTGTCGTCCTCGGGGAAGGCGACTTAAGGAAGGTGAAAATGGTGCGATTTGTCGTGGTCGACGTCGATTAAATCGAATATTGACTAAAGAATTACGTGCTCGACTAAAATTAATCAGAATTGGACTAATATAATTAGTCAGTCGAATCTACTAAAATAATTGGGCTTAAATTTAAAAATCGATTATGGGCTCGATTTACTAAAATTAAATAGCCAAAATAAAATGGAACACATGCTCGATTAACTTAAATGGGTCAGCTAAAAGAATTGGACTCGCTCGAAAACGAATACTTTCGAATAGATTAGTTATTCCCGCTTCGGTCCGCTTCAATAGAAGTTCTGATCATTCCAAGGCTCAATTTCAAAATACAACCGATACTTGGGCTAGATAAATCTGACTTTAATAATTAAAATTGAATAACTTCTCCATGGCTTAGACTTTATTACTAATTATTTAATTTAATGCAAATAAATATAATGCATGTATGAAATTTAGAAAATTAATATTTATGGAAATAAAGTCGAGCTCCATAAATAGAAAATAATATACCGTGCGTTATACATGCTGGGGGAGCATATTCTTTGAAAGATGCAGATGGAAGATCAGTAGCCAGGTCATGGAGTGTTGCCAATCTCAAGAAATATTATGTTTGAATTTTTTCTTTTATGTTCGAGTAATTAAATTGATGTAATTTCGAATCGCAATTTTTCTAAGGATTAAGAAAGTGGCTCATTTATGTTTCAATCGCACTCCTATATGCTCTTAATGAATTCCTATTGTGGTTTGCATGAGTTCTTTATATGGCTCACCTAAAAAATTCGATATGGTGTGTTTGAGATACTAATATTGTTTGCTTGGAGAGGCTAAAATGACTTCGTTTATTTCTTGTATGGTTCCATGGGCTTTCCCCATATGATATACATAAATCTCTTATATGGTCTCTTTGAAATTTCTTGTATGATGCACGTGGAAGCGCGGATACAACCTTGGTTTAAAATTGCTCGAGAAAGAAGAAAAAAGTCCCTCGTTTGGAACATCCCGTGATAGGGGTGGGCGAAGGGTCGATTGGTTAAAACATTTATTGGGGTGGGCAGGTGGTCAAAAAGTCTACGCCTCTAGGCCGGACGACCATCATGTTTAGAACATCCCTTAGGGTGAGCAAGTGTCTAGACCAAAGTCCCTCGTTTACAACATTCCGTGATAGGAGTGGACGAAGGGTCGCTTGTTTAGAACATTCCTCGGGGTGGGCAGGTGGTCCAAAAAGTCTACGTCTCCGGGTTAAACGACTGCCATGTTTAGAACATCCCTAGGGGTGGGCAAGTGTCAAGACCAAAGTCCCTCGTTTAGAACATTCGGTGATAGGGGTGGACGAAGGGTCGCTTGTTTAGAACATTCCTCGGGGTGGGCTGGTGGTCGAAAAAGTCTACGCCTCTGGGCTAGACGACCGTCATGTTTAGAACATCCCTTGGGGTGGGCAAGTGTTAAGACCAAAGTCCCTCGTTTGGAACATCCCGTGATAGGGGTGGGCGAAGGGTCGCTTGTTTAGAACATTCCTTGGCGTGGGTAGGTGGTCGAAAAAGTCTATGCCTCTGGGTTAGACGACTGCCATGTTTAGAACATCTCTTGGGTGGGCATGTGTCAAGACCAAAGTTTCTCGTTTGGAACATCCTGAGATGAGGGTGGGCGAAGGGTCTCTTGTTTAGAACATTCCTTGGGGTGGGCAGGTGGTCGAAAAAGTCTACGTCTCCGGGCTGGACGACCACCATTTTTAGAACATCCCTTGGGGTGGGCAAGTGTCAAGACCAAAGTCCCTCATTTGGAACATCCCGTGATAGGGGTGGGCGAAGGGTCACTTGTTTAGAACATTCTTTGGGGTGGACATGTGGTCGAAAAAGTCTACGCCTCCGGGCTAGAGGACCTCCATGTTTAGAAAATCCATTGGGGGTAGGGAAGTGTCAATACCAAAGTCCCTCGTTTGGAACATACCGTCATAGGGGTGGGCGAAGGGTTGCTTGTTTAGAACATTCCTTGGAGAGGGCAGGTATTCGAAAAACTCTACGCCTCCGGGTTAGACGACCGCCATGTTTAGAACATCCTTTGGGGTGGCCAAGTGTCAAGACCAAAGTCCTTTAGAACATCCTGTGATAGGGGTGGGCGAAGGGTCACTTGTCTAGAACATTCCTTGGGGTGGGAAAGTGGTCGAAAAAGTCTACGCCTCCAGGCTGGATAACCGCTATAGTTAGAATATCCCTCGGGGTGGGCAAGTGTCATGACCAAAGTCCCTCGTTTCGAACATCCCGTGATAGGGGTGGGCGAAGTGTCGCTTGTCTAGAACATTCCTTAGGGTGGGCAAGTGGTCGAAAAAGTCTACGCCTCCAGGCTGGATAACCTCTATGTTTAGAACATCCCTCGGGGTTCGGGGTGGGCAAGTGTCATGACCAAAGTCCCTCGTTTAGAACATCCCGTGATAGGGGTGGGCGAAGGGTCGCTTGTTTGGAACATTCCTTGGGGTAGGCAGGTGGTCGAAAAAGTCTACGCTTCCAGGCTGGATGACCACTATGTTTTCAGAACATCCCTTGGGGTGGAAAATTGTCAAGAAAAAAGTCCATCGTTTACGGAACATCCCGCGATAGGGGTGGACGAGTGGTCGAGATCAAAAGAAGGGCGAGAGTAAAGGTCATCATCAGGTAGTTTGGTGAGGACTGAAGCCCAAATTCACCTAAAGCAACACAATGAATTTTGTTAAACTCTACAATAGGATATTTTTTGCATCAAGTAGGTGCATTATCGACCATATTATTTCTGTAAGAGATAGGGTTTAATCTAAGAGGATGCGGAGCAAGGTTTTGAACAATTGGTGTCTCACTTAGGTCTTTTACAAAGACTAGGATATCGCGGCAAGATATTAAGCAAATTGAGCAGGTTCATGGTTTCCTGTTTAGATTGGGATGGATCAACAGTTTATATATTTTTAGGATTACTCAAGTTGTGGTCACAAAAAAGCAAAACTTAAGGTAAACCGCGAAATAAAACACATACTATGAGGAACGAAAATCGAGATTTTATTAAAGAAATTCCTAAATTACAATAACAAAATAAATGTACATCACTAAAACTTAAAATTATTTAGAAGGGGCGGTGGTGGATCGAGTAGCTGTGGTCGACTTCGCAGCAGCAGTTGACGAAGTAGCGCCAGCAACGGCCGGCTGGTGTAGTTGCGGTGCAGTCGACTAAGTGGATTGGGCGATAGTAGTGGACGAGGTGGCAGCAGCGGCAGATGGCTGAGCGACGATAGAAGCGGATGGACCAGACGTGGATGGTGGAGCACTGGAGGTTATCGGTTGAAGAGGGACATTGACTAAGAGATGCAACAAAGGAGTCTCGCCCAAATTTGGCAATTCAAAGGCAGACTTCAATGCCTTGTCCCTCAACAAAGTCCGCGCCAGCGATTCCGTCTACAAAGGGTGCTCGGCAGGAAGGGTGGGATCGCCCTTCAAACCAAAAGTCGCAGAGGGGATGGCCTCCCACACCTAGTCCTGGTCGATCTCACCCGTAAAGCCCTGTTCCTTCATCTGCGAATCGACTTCCTGAAGGCTATATGTGTAGAAATCAAGCCTCATGCCAGACGCCTTCTTGAGAAAAGCAGTTGACTCAAGGTAGTCGTCGATCAGCTGCTCCTTGTAGGCCTTGAGGAAAGTCTGGCCGAATTATGATCACCAGAGGGCTCTACGAGATTGCTCGATAGCGGAGATTGTAGCCGCTTCGATCTCCTTCATTCGGATGGCCTTCTCCTTTTCCAGTGCCTTGTCCTTGCCCTTGAGCTCAGTCTTCAAGCTGCACCTGCTCTTCAATCTTCTTAACCTACCTACTCAGCTCGTGGTGCAGCTTGAACTACTCTTGGTTTTCAGCCTTAAGCCTTTTATTTTCCTTGTTGAGGCACCTGTTGTCGCCCTCGATCACGGCAGAGGTTGACCATAGCTGTTCAACGTTTCTTCGAGCAGAGGGACGACAACAACCAAGGTGTACGGGAACAACAAGAATCAAGACACAGATATAAGCAACAAGAGTGCAAGAAGGGAAATAAAGACAGGGTAAGGAGGTAATATACTTGTGTTAGGGCGCGAGTAGCATACTCGCCCTGCGCTCGATGATCGACAAACTAGCGGTGGGTGTCTGTAATGCCCCAAATTTTATTAATAAAGGAATATACTAGCTTTTAAATATAAGCTAGTCTTTGTTAATAAATGATCATATTCATGTTCAAGTCTAAGTTATTTATGTCAGTCCAGTTCCATTTTAAATCGGTTCCGGTTATACCGGTTAAGTCTAGATGTCAGGTCAAATTCAAGTTCAAGTCGAGCATCTTAAAATATTAAACAACTATTTTATTCAGTCTGAGCATAGTACTTAGTATTTGTTTATATTATGTTACAGTTTGATCAGGCTACTGTTATCAGCATCACCATTTTCATATCGACGGTTCAGGTGGGGACTCAGACTGGGTATCACATTGATTATAATTACTCTACCATGTTTGAGGTATGTATCATGCTATGTTATGTATCTGCTTAGAATGGTCACCGGTCCATTCTGGGTTCTAGTGGCCTAGTCTGCCCACTAGAGTGTGCACATGGTGTCCGACATTTTCATGCTGGCAGATGAGGTAACGGTTATGAGGCAACGGTTATGTTATGGCAATAGTTTACCGATATCATGCTATGTTATGTTTATGTATATACCAGGATCATGATATAGCAATAACTTTCACCGTTTACTTTAGTATGAGTTCCTCCGGAGCACAATGGACTTTATGTTCACGCCCCATGTTTATCTATGTTTTTCAGGTCACAGAGTCGGACCGGAGGAGTGAGCTGGCGGACGGTTCAGGATTTTGGTTACATGTTTGAATTTGGCAGAGGAGTGCTATTACTATCTCCCGAAAAGACTGCTTACACGCGTTCTTCGATCGTGAAGAAACTCTAAAACCTGGATTCTTTCTGGTGGAGTTTAATGTTTTGCCACGCTACGATTTCTGCTGACTTTTACTGTTTGTCAAACTTAGCCTTTTGATCTGATTACTAGTCGTATTGTTTATGTTATGATAAACTGTTTTCTTTAAAAACTATATACGGATTTCAAAGCACAGTAAACGGATCATGGTAGCACTCCGAGTCACGATTTCGCAACTAATAAAGTATCTTTCAAGTAATATTTTGCGAAAATTCAACTCTGATATTTATGACATAGCGGGGTATTATAGAGGTCTCAGCTTCAAGCCTCCATGGTTTACCCGGCTGAGTGGCTCTTATTGCAAGCCTCAATGGTAACCCGGAATATTGACTCTTATACACTGTAAACCATTATCTTGGACAATGGTCTAGGAAATATAACAACCTTTAAAGTCAGTTATAGCATGTATTTTACCAGTCATGATATTCCAAGTTATGGTTTTCAAAGCTCAAGATCAGTTATTTTTTTTGTACTTGCGGGACCAGTTGATACTGGAGCAGCCCTATACAGTACATAGTCATGAGTCAATGTTAATGATTTAAGGTCAATGTTCATGAATTAAGGTCGACGTATAATAGTTATCAAGCCGGGTTAAATGTGGAGGTCTGATATACAGACCATTAGTCCAAATTTACCTGGAAACTTGAAGTCGCACCTTATCAAGCCATAGTAAGTCTGTAAATGTCATGTTCCAATATCGAGACAACCATTTAAGTGCCTCGGGATAACTATCAGAGTTCAAGTAAGGGTTATATAGTCTTGTAAAAGTCAAGTAAGGGTTATTCAGTTATGTGAATGTTGAGGCCAGTCATGTCAAAGTCGAGGATGTTCTGCCTAATAAGACAAGACTTATCAGTCATTTCAAGTACGTTCATTGCCTCGATTATCAAATTTTGAAAATTTGAGAAATCACAGGAAAGATAAGTTCATGATAGACTTTTCTTGAGGTTAATTTTGGCCTCATAGAAGGTAAAGCTTTGCAGGTACAAGCGTGTCGATGTTCGACACATCTTTCGTGCGTGATAGAGAAGACCAATCAACAGCAACAGCTAACGATGTGGTCATGAACTGACGCTTTTCATGCAAGGATGCATATTGCAAGAAGAGAACGATGCCATGTCTGAGTCACAGTACACTAGAAGATCACAGAGAGTTAGTATTATATTACATTGAGGTTACTAGCTTAAGATACAGATATGACCAGTTATACAGACTACGTCGATGTTGCAGGTGCAATGTTCGCTAGGTGCTGCATGCAGGCATGCCGCACTCACTTGATGAGGAGCGGGCGTGCCGCATTGCAATGTGCCGCGAACAATGTGCCACGTTATCGAGTAGATTTTCACGAAAGGTAGTTATCGAGATTGCTAGTTATCCTCATTTTTACCTGTGCGTACCTCTGAAGTTTTCCGTGTGTACCACTCTACTCAGGTTTCACAACTGAAGTCCAGACCGAATATCAGTGATCAGCCAAGAGGTGATGACCAGCGCATCCAAGAACCATGTCTTGAATTATAATCTATGGGATACTTTCATTCAGTAAGGTGTCTATTTCCAGTCAGTATTAATCACCAGTTCACTAAGTTACTTTTAATTGACAGTTCTCCAGCTAAAAGCAAAGTCTAAGCTCAGTATTCAGATATTGAGTTATAAGTTTATGTCAACGGTGAGTATAAGCTTCGAGTTAAGCTTGTACGTTCAGTTTAGTATTTCCGAGGACGAAAATATTTTAAGGAGGGTGGATTGTAACGCCCCAAATTTTATTAATAAATGAAAATACTAGCTTTTAAATATAAGCTAGCCTTTGTTAATATATGATCATATTCATGTTCAAGTCTAAGTTATTCATGTCAGTCCAGTTCCATTTTAAACCGGTTCTGGTTATACCTGTTAAGTCTAGATGTCAGGTCATATTCAAGTTCAAGTCGAGCATCTTAACATATTAAACAATTATTTTAATCAGTCTGAGCATAGTACTTAGTATTTGTTTATATTATGTTACAGTTTGATCAGGCTATTGTTATCAGCACTACCATTTTCATATCGACGGTTCATGTGGGGACTCAGACTGGGTATTACATTGATTTAATTACTCTACCATGTTTGAGGTATGTATCATTCTATGTTATGTACTTGGAATGGTCGTCGGTCCATTCTGGGTTCTAGTGGCCTAGTCTGCCCACTAGAGTATGCACATGGTGTCTGGCATTTTCATGCTGGCAGATGAGGCAACGGTTATGAGGCAACGGTTATGTTATGGCAATGGTTTACCGGTATCATGCTATGTTATGTTTATGTATATACCAAGATCATGATATTACAATTATTTTCGATGTTTACTTTAGTATGAGTTCCTACGGAGCACAGTGGACTTTAGTGCTCACGCCCATGTTTATCTATGTTTTTCAAGTCACAGAGTCGGACCGAAGGAGTGAGCTGGCGGGCGGTTCAGGATTTTGGTTACATGTTTGAACTTGGCATAGCAGTGTTGTTACTATCTCCCGTAGTGGAGTTTAATGTTTTGCCACGCTACAATTTCCGCTGACTTTTACTGTTTGTCAAACTTAGCCTTTTGATCTGATTACTAGTCGGATTTTTTATGTTATGATAAATGGTTTTCTTTAAAAACTATAAACGGATTTCAAAGCACAGTAACAGATTATGGTATCACTCCGAGTCACGATTTCGCAACTAATAAAGTATCTTTCAAGTAATATTTTGGGAAAATTCAACTCTGATATTTATGACATAGTCGGGTGTTACATTGTCCTCGATGGGCAAGAACTCCATGAGCCATGCCACCGCTTCCTTGGGCCGAGCAGATACTAGGGAGAGTTGGGGAGAAGGCTGTTGCACGAGCTAGGTCCCGACAGACTTTACCTCGAGAGGAGGTCGTTTGGTGGGGGATTTGGGGTGATCGGTTGTCTGACTGATAGATTGAGAACCGACAACCACAGAACGATGTCGCTTTTTGGATGCCTCTGCATCCATGGTCGACTGGCTAGTGTGATGGTGGGCTTGTTTAGGAGGTGAAGAAGGAACATTTTTTTTGCCTGAGGGAGGAGGAACCCCAGACTTATCGGACTTGGATGAGACGTCCTTGATCGAGACATCTTTGGTCGAGGAGATGTGCATGACCTTGTTAGCCCCGCTCGACGAGTCCTTGTTGGTGGACTTGTTCTCCGAAGATTTCTTCAAGTGAGGCTTATGCAAAAATCCCTCTGCAAACAAGTTCAACAAGTCAACATAATACATGCACAAATGTTAGGAAAACAAGTTCAAAAATCCCTGCTTGAGCATACATATGGAGGTCTGCAAGAGTCTTGTCGATTCATAAATCAATGAGAGTTTCAGAAAGAGGAGGGGAAAGGGTTTTATGGGTAAGTAATCCACAGTGATGCAGAAGATTATTATCCTTAAGCAGAGTAGTCGAAGCTACAGGATTTGAATTCCAGAGGGCGATACGGTGGTTGAAAATGGATTGTCGGAAGGAGTGGCACGCTTAATAGGCACCTCTTTAAGCCATGGAGTTGGTCCCCATGGGTAAGGTTGTTTGGGATTTATATATACAAACTGATCTTTCCATTTTGGGATGTTAGATGGTCGATCAATGATGAAGTGGGCGTTATTTCGGCTCTTCAAGTATAGACCATCGGCTTGTTTTGAGGCCAAGTAGTAGTAAACAGAAAAATCTAAATCTACTCGACCCATGCAGGCGATAGATAGAATAGCGAAGGTCGTTAAAATCCTAATGGCATTAGGAGGAAGTTGGTTTAAGGCTAAACCATAATGACCATACAAATCGACCAAATCCTGGCAGATAGGAAAGCGCAAGCCAAGGTCAAGCTGGGCTTTGAAATAGATGTAAGCACTAGAAGGAGGGTTATCGTAGGTGTAATATCCCATTCAGTTATTAAGTTATAAGTTATAAGTTTGACTTTAAGTTGAAAGTATTCTCGGTTAAATTTTATTTAGTAATCGAGCCAGTTCATTCATTAGTTCCGGTTCGTTTACTTTTAGAAATAGATTTTATTAGTAGGGATTAATTATTTCGAGTAGTCTGATAAGTTTTATGATTAATTTGACATGAGTGTCTAAATTAATCATTTGAGTAAAATAATTTATTTAGACATTTTAGTCTATTTAAATTATTAAGATAGAAATAAGAAGGTTTTAAAATTTTCGGGTTTTCGGTTTTCGATTGTAGTCGGAAT
>CACSLK010028802.1:978524-990483 GCA_902706635.1 Striga hermonthica | reverse complement strand
ATATACAGCATTAGGCTCTTGGAAGAGAAGAGACAATCCCATCAACTCTATATTTCATCCGCCTCTCTCTCTCTCTCTTTCCAAGGAGTTCTTCTATTTCTTATGTTCCACTGATACAAGATCTAGAAAGCTGTTTGAGAATACAGTAGAAGATCTTAAGGTATATAGAGATTCCAATCATACATCCAAACTGGAGACCGAAACCAGCAAGTGACCATACCACGACGACCAGGACGGCGAGACGAAGAGATAGCCGTCGAGATCGCCGCCATCCGCCGCCGCACGCGCCGCCGGAAGGGAGCAGCTGCCGAGCTTACTCGCACGCGTGAGAGCACGTGGAAGGTCCGTTTTCCGATCGGTCAACGCTGTTGACTTCGCCGTGACGTCAGCTTTCCGGACTGGTCAAGTTTGTTCGATTCCGAGAAGATTTGATTTGCGGTCAACTGTTCGGGCCAGCCAGATCTACATAAATTTTAAGCAGTAAGTTTTCTTCATCAAACCTTTAGATCCGCTGCGCATAGGTTTATGTTGAATGTTTGTCTGTGATTTGTGCATATCGAGATCCTCATAGGTTCCAACATGTTTTTCTTTTGAACCCTATTCAAGTATTTTTTTCTGATTCCATATTTAGAACTTGATCAATTCTTTTACATGTTTGACAATATTTTTCATCATTCGAGAGATGAGTTCAATATTAGGTCTTTAATATTTGACATAATTCACTTGCTTGAATTGAGAGATTAGTAGGTAATTGTGAGGATTTTAGATCTTTTATCTATTTGGAGTTGAATTGCATGTGTTGAGTGGAGATGCTAATATATGTGATTTAATCTACGGTTTTATCGATCTCGAGAAGGACAGTAGGCTAATTTTGTGATCATCTCATAGGGTAGATAAAGAAAATTGTTAGTTGTGATATATTTGAAGGAACTCAACTGTTAATTGAACCCATAGTCTTAGAATCTACCATTCCCATATATTCTTCTTAAGTGTTTTTCTAGTTGTTTTCTTGTTATCAATTTTTTATCTTTGAATTATTTTCTTAGTTTAGTTAATCAATCTTATATTCGGTCGTCTAAATAAAATTGGCACTATCATAATCTAGTACTTGATTAATTGGTTGTTTGGTCTCTTGGGATACGACTTTGCTTGCCACATACTACGAGCGAAGCCGTAAACTTACGGTCGAGCTTTAAAAATATAGGCGAACAAGTTCTACATATCAAACTTGAAGGCTCCTTGACACGAGCCTAAAATGTCTACATATTCAAATACTCTTTGACACGAGTTTAAACTATCTACAAATCAATCTTGAAGGCTCTTCGACACGAGCATAAAATGTCTACATATCAAGATCTCCTTGACACGAGAAAAAAAGGTCTACATATCAATAACTCCTTGATACGAGTATAAACTATCTACAAATCAAGCTATATGAAGAACTCATTTATACGAGTATAAACTATCTACAAACCAAGTCAAATGAAGAACTCCTTGATACGAGTTTAAACTATCTACAAATTCAAGTCGAAAACTCCTAGATTAGAGTTTAAACTATCTGCATGTCCAAACCAAATATAAAATTTTGAGACTCGTTCACTACCAAGACATTTTGTTCATGAACAAGTCTCAAGGGGGCATTTGTAGACATCGAAATTTTAATATATTATTAATTAATGTCCTTATTTATTTTGGGACATAAATCCAAGATAAATAAGATATTCAATTAATAAATTAATTATTTCTTGCCCACCAAGTCAAATCTTAGGATAAGGAAAGAGATTATATCAAATCTTAGGAGAAGGATAAAGATTATGTCAAATCATGAAGGACCAATTAAATTGAAGTCTTCTTCTCCAAGACTCTCTCTCCTACACCTATAAATAGGACTCTCCTCAAACACCTCAAACACCTCAAAAAGATCAAACACATCTCAAAGATCAAAGTCTCAAATTCAAGGGCTCTCAAGAACCCTCTTAAAGATTTGAAGAAGTTCTTGAAGAACTTCCCGAAATTCATTCAATGAAGAAGAAGGCCAAGAAGAAGAAAAAGAGGCGGCGGGTCTTCCTCAAGAAGTAAAGAGACGACTTTCACGCTTCTCATGTCAATCCAAGAATATCAACGACGTTCAACCGACATTCAAGCCGCGTTTGTTGAGAACTTCAACCAACATTGCGTTTGATCCGGAATAAAGCTATCAAGCCCCCGAATTAACGTTATTTAAGTCAGAGTCCCTCTTTCAAGAAGAGCAAAGAATCAAGTCTTCCAATAAGTCATATTCAATCAAGTCAAGGCCTAACATTTAATACGGGAACAAGTAATTCGACCCCCAAATTAATGTTAGAGAAATTCAAGACCAAGCCTGAAGGAGATTCATTCGTCAATTCCATCTTTGATGGTCTCAATCCCAAATTCATGAAGAGAAGAATCAGATGAGATAAATAGAGATTGTACCCGCAATATCATTTGATCGAAATATATTCAAGTTGTACAAAAGTTTTATGCTTTTCATAAAATTTGTTGTTACACACATATCTAACCACCAAAGCCAATCGATACATCATTCACAGCAACATCACAAAAAAATTAAAAAAAAACCTATTTTGACACGTACCTGGGCCACTCCAAGATTGTATCGATATTGGGTTGATTATTCGTTCAATACTGGATGAGAAGTGAGGCGATGCGTTTATCTATTTCAACCAAACTTTTCCGATAACCCGGATTTGTTCTGCACTCCTTGTCGATATTCCATGTTGAATGCGGTTCCGCTCATCCCAAATAAGCCACCTAAAAATTGCAAACTCCAATAAAAATAAGTCAATGTTTCCGTAAATTTTACAAATATCTCTCCATGGTATGTATTCTATTTATTTAAGTCATATATATATATATATATATATATATATATATATCTTAAATCATAAAATACATTATATTATATAACCAAACAAGTCTTATACATATGTTATATATGTTATATGACAAACACTAACTATTTCTTTTATAGCAAATATGTATTTACATGTCAATACAATCCACATAACTTTAATTCTTAATCACAATATAATACTTATTTTCTTATATAATTAAATAAATATTTGTACAATAAATTGAGAATGGAAAAAATTATTCATGTTAATTGATTTTAACTCATTTTTTTTTAAAACATGTCAATAAAAAAAGTTCGAAATATTTTATTACTATTTAATTTATTTTATAATTAAAATATAAATATATTCAAATTTAACAAAAAAAAAATTATAATATCATAAATTTTGATAATACAAAATTTATATAGATAAACATGATATATCATGCATTAAATTGGATGATATCCTGTCACAATATTTATTATTATTCTTTTAAAAACATAAATGATTTGGTTAATTTTTAACAAATCAATATTTAAAACTTTTAGCCATGCCTGATGCAACGGCTTTCCCATAAATAATGTAATATCGCCTTAACGTCCATTCATATTGAATGTATATTTTTAGTGTTTGAAAATGTTTATAACTTAATTCATCGCATTTTGACTCTTATGCTACGTAGCGTAAATAAAAATCCGTGTTGCGTACGCTATAAAAGTATAAAATTTAGTTTGTTAGAAATATCAAAATATTATCACATAATAAAATTCGGTGGTTAATTTAAACAATCTTAATACATATTTTATTAAAAATAAATTTTATAACAAAATAATAATTGAATATTATGATGAATAAAAAGAGAGCAATTTTATTTTTGTATGAAACGTTTGAATTTAAAGGGTTTGTATTTTATTTGGTAAGGATAAATATGTATTTCGATATAAAATAAGTGATATGAATTATTTTGTATGGATATGAAAGTCAAATTTTAGATTTATTTGTTATAAAATCAAGGTGATATGCTTTTCAAATTTTAGCATATTCCAATAAAAATTAGCCATAAGACATTGATGATAATTCGACAATTGGTATGTATTTTTCTTGAAAATTAGAGAGATCTTTGAACAAATATTTGTTAATAAGAATTAAAATTTGTAATTTAATTATAGAGAATTAGTTGATAAATTTGAATGACAAGGTAATTGACAATAAATCTTTAAAATTTTGAGATTAATAATATATATATATATATATATATATATATATATATATATATATATGGAGATTTATTGTTTAGTCCAAATTTGGGTTCGAAATTTAAAATACAAACAAATAATTATTCATAACTTATGAGTCAATAGTAATTTTACCGTATATAGAATATTCGGTTTTTTATAATTTAATAAATTACTCGACTACTTAATTTTTTTATATGGATTGTTTATGAAAAAATAAACTTATTTTAATCAATAAAACAATATGAGTTTTAACATTATACTTATTATTCACGTGGAATTTTAAATTTATGATAAAATTTCATCAAATAATTATTTTATGAAAATATTATATAATTTATTAGCAGTTATGTGCATTGTACGAGTTGTATACTAATTTTATATATACATGATTTATGTAATTTTGCACAATTTAAATATCATATAATAATAAATAAATTAATATAGATGAATTGAATTACATATTGATTCCATATATTTAAATTAAATATTATTTAATGGGAATTTTCAATTTAAAAATATTAATAAATATCTCTTACCCGTGCATCGCAAGGGATTCATACTAGTTATGAGAAACTTATATGCAGTTCAAATGTGATAGGCCTCTTATCTTGAATAAATTGGATCGAGGTTGCGAAAATAATGTCATAATTGTACAATGAGTAATACTCATGGACAAAAGATATAACTTTCTTGTATTTAATTGGCATTACTTATATTTTAAGAATCTTGAGCATCCAAGGGTTACCGATTTCCGGTTAGGATTTTTTTCCACATGGAAGTTTGCAGTAACTATCGGTTTCCGGTGGTAAAAATTGATTGATTCTTTTCTCCCTCTCTTAATAACTCTCTTCTCCTTTACTCTATCATCTTTTCTATCATCTGCCTATCGCTATCCAAATCTCAAGATGCAAGACGATATATCTAATCGATTCCAAAAAAAATTCTTATCTAAAAAAGAGGAAAACATCACAGACTTGGAGCTCTCAGACATCAGGCTCAGCGCAGATGAGTGAAGACGGAGTCTATTTGGGAAGATCGTAGGGGATAGGATTGCACACCTCCTTGGTCTTAAAAGAACTATGGTACAAATCTGGCAACTCAAACAACCGCTCATGGTCAGAGAAATTGAACCTAGCTTCTTCCAATACATCTTTGATTCAGAAGCTGAGAAGAATAGGGTAGCATTGGGGGAAAATTGGTCCTTCGAAAACCAATATATCATCCACAAAGAATGGCAAGAGGACTTGAATGCTAACCACGACTGCTTCAAGGAAATGGATATTTGGGTCCAGGTAATAAATATTCCGCTCAACTGGCTCTGTTCGGAAGTAGGCCTAAAAATAGGCAGGTCTTTCAAAAAAGTGAAAAATGTAATTATTAGCACTGGCACTGAAATTGTGGAAGATATCTTTGTCTCTTAGTAAAAATTGATATGAGTGAGCCATTGTTGCGATGCACGAATATTAAACTAGGAGACAAAATTAGAAAAATGGAATTTAAATATGAAAAATTCATCAATTTATGCTACTACTGCGGGAGAATCGGGCATCTGGACAGAACATGTGCAACGAGAATGGATGACATCACAAAAGGGACGTTAACAGAAGGGCAATACGGGGAATGGATCAAAGCTACTGAAGGTATATCCTCACCATGATCTAACAAGTCCTCTGACACAATGTCTACACCTCAAGACACAAACAACCTTCAAGGCAACTCTTCAACTAGCAACCATCATGAAATTGGCAAAAGTAACTCAAATGTCCAAACCAATGAGAATGAAAGATCCCAGGACATGTCTCTTGTCACAAGAACCCCAGACCAACCACATGCAGACATTCAAACTAGTTTCAACATGCCAGCAAACAAAATCCTCCTACTTTAATTCAACAACAATGACACATCCACTTGTAAAGAAAAAATAATCTACTTCTCTCTGTCAGCTCCACAAAAACCCCCAATGGAAGATAAACTCACAACACTCAAAGAGCCCATGAAGAAATGGACTAGGAGGCAGACCAAAGCAGAAGGTGTAAGCCCCTCTCATACAACAGATGCTCTCTCAAATCCTCAGGAGAGTGGAAAGAGAAACAGAAATATAGACCCTGAACTCCCCAATAACTCAGCACAACCAGACACCAAGATCAGCCCAAAGAAAAAGCAAAAAGAACTTCTTGCACAGGTGGAAGAAGGCAGCCTAATGTGGCCCCAAGTGGATAAATGACAGTAATGGTGTGGAACTGTAGAGGTCTGGGTAGACTCTCTACAGTTCCCCAACTGAAGGAATCCTGGAGATACTACCACCAAAATTTTGTTTTCTTGTGTGAAACCAGAAAATCCAAAAATTTCATAAATACCGTATGTAGAAATATGAGAATAGAGAATAGATGGGTAGTATCTGATCCTATAAACAAAGGGGGTGGATTGTTAGTTTTTTGGAACAAGGATGTTATCATTCACCAAATCTTTTGTAAATCCTTTTGTATTGAAGTAGAATTTAACCTGTCCACTAATGATAAGAAATCCTGGTTTATTTTTGTTTATCTAAGCCCTTGCAGGAAAGCTAGAGTGGATCAATGGAAATACCTCAATGATGCTAAAGTTAAGTGGGGTAGCAGACATTAAGAAGGAGATATAAAGAGCCTGGAACCAGACATCAAATAGCTCCCCAATGTCCAATATCACTCAAAAGATTAAAGCCACCCGAGTTACCCTATTGAAGCGGAGAAGAGCCTTCAAGGTAGAATCTGCCAAAAATATTGAGAGTCTCACTACTGAATTTGTTGGGCTGAGAGAGCAAGGGGCACCAGAAACTGGGAACGGTGGAACATTCTAAAAAAGCAATTGAATGAAGCATATAAATCAGAGGAGCTGTTTTGGAAGCAAAAATCCAGGGTGCTATGGCTTAAAGAAGGTGACAGGAATACTAAATTCTTTCATCCTTTACACTACAAAGAAGAAAGCACAATGCAATATCAAGGCTAGTCAAGGATGATCAAACAATCTGCATTACCAGAGAAGATATAGCTGACTGCCTCACGAACTTCTACCAAAATGTATTCACTTTAGAAGGGTCAGTTGATGTTGGTAATCTTATAAACTACATTCCTTCCACCATTACAGAATATCAAAATGACACCCTTGTGGCACAAGTGACAAAAGAGAAGATCAAGAATACTTTATTCAACATGCACCCTGACAAGGCACCTAGATGGGATGGTATGACACATGCTTTCTTTCAATCCTTTTGGAGTGTCAGTAAAATTCTTGCTAAAAGATTAAAGCCCTGTCTGCACTTATACTTTAGCAATACTCAAGCAGCATTCATCCCTGATAGACAATTATTTGATAATGTCATCATTGCACAGGAGTTTTTCCACTTTCTTAACAGACATAGAAATGGACCTAAAAGATATATGGCCCTAAAGCTTGACATGTCAAAGCCTTCTGACAGAGTTGAATGGTCCAGTTTCAGTAAAAATATGGCAAAAATGAGATTCCACTAGAAATTCATAAAATGGATTATGGCATGTGTGCAATCTTCCTCATTCTCCTTCAAGCTTAATGGCCATCCTGTTGGTTATATTTTGCCTTCTAGAAGAATTAGGCAAGGGGATCCCATCTCCCCTTACCTATTCCTATTAGTATCAGAGAGCTTATCTTGTTTAATCCAACATGAATTGGCAACAGGGTCATAGAAAGGGCTTAAAATTTCAAGCGACCCTATCCTCAGTCACCTTTTCTTTGCTGATGACTCATTACTATTTTGCCAAGCTACTGTTGATTCTGCTAATCTTATTTTGACTATGCTAGAGAAATATACAAAATTTTTAGGTCAACAAGTCAACATGATGAATTCATCAGTGTTTTTCAGCAAAAACACACCTAAAAATGTACATAAAAAATATATATGTCATATTCTGCATGGCATCACAGTGCATCACTCATCCAGATATCTTGGATTACCACTTGGCATTGGAAGAAATGGGAAACCTTCAAATATGTAGTGGATGTTGTAAGGAACAAACTGTGGAGTTGGAAGAATAAGTTCTTATCAAGTGCTGGAAAATATGTTCTAATGAAGGTTGTGCTCAGTGCACTCCCCACCTTCACTATGTCATGTTTCCTTCTACCTGTGGGTTTGTGCATAGAATTATCTCAGTTTTTTGCAAATTTTTGGTGGTTCTCACAACCTGCAACAAATGCAGGTATCCATTGGAAAGCATGGCAAATGCTAACTCTCCCCAAAGCAGCAGGGGGTCTGAATTTCCATGACTTCCAAATGTTTAATGAATCATCGTTATTAAAACAACTCTGGAGGCTGCTGAAAAAACCAGAACTTCTCATGAGCAAGGTGCTTAGAAACAAATACTTCTCTACTGGGATTTTTTTGGAGCCAAACCCACCCAAAATGCTTCATAACTATGGAGATCATGGCTCAAGGTGCGTAAAACATTCCTTTATGGTTTCATGATGCAGGTGAGATATGGAAGAAGAACAAGGATTTGGGAACACAGATAGGTTCCCAACATCCCAAATCATAAGCTGCTACCAAGAGCCCCCAATGCCCCAAGCCTAACATGGGTTTCTGTGCTCATTGCTGCAGATGGGGTATCATGGAATGAGGATCTCATTAGAAAATGCTTTTCTCCTTCAGAATGTGAAGCTATCCTTCAAATCAGAACTTTGAGCAGACACTCACAAGATAAAGTTGTTTGGTCTTTCAACACAAAACAGGTATTCACAGTAGCTTCTACTTATGTTCACTTAATTTCTAACAGAATTCTCCAACTTGATGTCCCAGAGGCTAGTGCTAATGCTAAAAACATAAGGAGAATGAGAATCAGAAGCTGGAAACTCAAAATCAAAGGCAAGATTAAGCATTTCATTTGGAAATGCTACAGTGGAATACTCTCAGTGGCCATAAACCTGCACAGAAGAGGACTCAAGATAGATACCATATACATGCTATGTGGGCAAAAGTCTGAGACAACTGAGCACATACTATTCCAATGCCCAAGAGCAGAGAAGGTGTGGAAATTAGCACCTGTCCATTAGGATGGGCCAACACAATTCAAAGACAGCTTCAAAAATTGGTGGACAGATTTATGCCTGATAAAAGCAGAAAAATCCATCGAGGAAATGATACAGATCTCAACTTATATCTTATGGCAACTGTGGAAAACCAGAAACCTATGGAATTTTTAAAAAATTTGGATCGCAAAGAACATCATAGTGGACAATGCAATCAGAGAGTGGATAGAGTTCTCTTCTATTTGATCCTTACTTTTCTCTTTCATTTTCATTTTCATTTTCATTTTTCTAGCTAGAAATTTACAGTGGCTAGTTTCTTTTGGTTAGCTATTCTAGTTCTTATTCTTAGCAGATAATAGCTCTCCGCTTATTCTTGCGGCTATTATAGGTTATTCTTTGTATTTTGATTTCTAGAAAGCTTTATGCTCTCCTCCGATCCCTTTGGATTATGGTCCTATCGACCCCGTTTCTCTTTGAACCTTCTTTATGAGAACAAATATGGTCGTTTCGGAAAAAAAAAAAAAAAAAAAAAGAAGCAAAAGTTGGATTTTCTTATTACTTTTTAAAACTTCATAAATTTTGGTGTATTCAATTTAGTCTTTTTAAGATTTTCAAGTCTTTTAAAAGCATTACAGAATTTTGAGCTATTTAATTTATTTGAGATTTAGATTTGCTATAACTTTTTAAGATTTTGTAAGATTTCTCATAGTTTAAAAAACTGGATCGGACCGGCTGGTTCGACCGGTTCAATTGGGAACCGGCTATAACAATTGTCTGGTTTGAGCATTTGACCCGATGGGCAAAAGGACTTGTTCAAAACCGGTACCTGTTTTCACGGCCCATTGGTTCTTAATTTTACAGTTTGAGGCTTTGGTATAGTGGTTGTTGAGGCCCTTTTGGTGTATAAGTGGCATGTGTTCGATTTTCTCTAATCCCAAATTTCACTTTTGTTGTCTCATTTTCCCTATCACTCCATCCTCTATATTCTTCATTTTTTTTTTCTATTGAATTTTCAGATTTAGATATTCTAATTATATATGTGCGTGATCTAATTTTTTATTTATTATATTTATTAAAAAAATTCAATTATTGTGCTGATTGAATTCTTATTTAGATAAATGTTAATAGACACTATAATTAATGATTAAAATACACAAAGTTATATATTTATACAAATAAAATAAATAAACAATTATATATTCAATTGAACCGGTTCGATCATTAGTCTGATTAGTGAACCATTGAACTGTTAGTTTCATCGGTTCAATTATTAGGGTAAATAATTTTTTCTAATTTGTACTATACGTGTTTTTTAAATTTTCAACATAAAGTATTTTTTGTTGTTAAATGCAACCTGAACTACATATATACAATTTTTTGCACATTCGATTACTATTTTTTCATTCGATCATCTGCAAAAAATGACACGTGATGACCATGATGTGATCGAGCGTGCAAATAGTGATTGTATATGTAGTTCACGTTGCATTTTACAACCAAAAATATTGTATCGTCAAAATCAAAATCACTCCTCAAAAAAATTATTTACCCAAAATCTAAATCACTCCGCAATATAAAGATTTCACAGGATTCGTCAAAATATGAAAATCTTTAAAGTCTTAAATTTAAGAAGTCTCAAAATTTCTCTAGAATTACTAATTGACTACGCCCCGTTATTTCTTTTTCCTGTTTACATGCATGTATGTATACAAACTAGTGAAAACTAACTTTTGGCACTACTCAACTAAAATTTCGCATATGATTCAACTAACTATTGGCTCCCTTTGATCCATGATACTCATAAATAACTTAACACATATAAACTTCAAAATTTAAAATTTCAACTTTAATATAAACTCAATGCTCAAATGTGAAATATTAAAATTAATATAATTTATATATATGTAACAAAAATAGATGGAATGCAAAGAAGGAAAAAAAATCTAAATTGTTGAACACTTTCTTTGTGAAGTAAAATTTGTGAAGCTTTGATATATTTGATTATGAGTAGAAAAGTGTGAAAACTACATGCGGACGGTTGAGAAAATTATGACGAATTATGACATAAATTCATTTAAAAGTAAATAGAAAATATTTCAAAAATTAGACTTATTTTCTTATTTTTAAATCCTTACAGTCATTCGCTCTTTTATTGATTTATCAACCTTTACACATAAAAATCAAAATTAATGCAACTCGAAATATTATATAACATATAAATTGAGATTTTTTTTATCTGACATGTAGTATATAGATTGTCCGAAAAATCATTTATAAATCTTATTCTCTTTTTATGCACACATATATTAAAGAATGTGTAAAAACATTATGTAAATATGTTTAAAAGTATCAAAATGTTATGTGTTAACGATATTACAACAAAAAACATTAAGAATACGTGTACTACTATATAACATATGTGAAATTATTAAATATTATATATTATTATTGAAAATGTGAAATTACCTCAGTTTTTTCTAGACTATTCTATAAGAAAAATATATATATATATATATATATATATATATATATATATATATATATGGTTGGGTTCACATGGGAATAGTTCTCAATGAAAGAAATGAGAATAAATAATAGCCATTAGATCAGATGATCAAATGGCTAAAAAAAATTAAAATTATACCTTCATTAAGGGTATAGAAATAATTTTGCAAACCACACTTAAAGAGGTGGGTCCCTTCCTAATAATACACCTGCCAACTAACCCACTCACCTACCACATTAATACATTAATTCATGATTTGCCCAACTCACCCACCCATCAGCCACCCCACCCCCGTTCTCTCTCTCTCT
>CACSLK010028802.1:956526-971012 GCA_902706635.1 Striga hermonthica | reverse complement strand
CGGACTCCAGATCGCTGTCCACCTCTCTAGCCACATTTGGATCGAGCTAGACGCTGCTGTTGTTGCCACTCTTTTGACCTCGGGCCACCAGGGATCGTGGCAGATCCAGCACCCGATTATGCGCATTAGAGCGCTACTCCGGTCGGTCCGTCACAGGATTACGCATATTTTCCGTGAGGGGAACAGACCCGCAGACTATCTTGCCAGCCTTGGCGCCACCATATCAGATACACACATATTCCAGACCGACACTGCTCCACTCCGCCTTCGCACTCTAGTAGGGATGGACCAGCTCGGATATCCTACATTCCGCTTTCACTAGTTATAGGATTTTTGCTTTCATTAGACTAGTCATTTATCTCGGGCATCTGTTAGCCCGAAGATTGACCTTGTATTGTAGTTTCTGTTTTCTTTTTTTTTTCTGTTTTTTCGGTTCTTTCTCGTTTTTTTGGTTGCGACTTGTGAGACGTTGTAGATTATTGTATTTTGATCGTTGACATTCTGGGCCCCGATTTTGGGGCCCTGATCTATTCACAGGTTGGGGATCTAGCCTAATCCCCCGCCCTTCAGGGGTGTTGTCTGTTTAAAAAAAAAAAACCTAGCACCAACAGACAACTAACCTAGCAGAGATATATTACTAACCTAGCACCAACAGACAACTAACATAGCAACACCATACAACTAACATAGCAACATCATACAACTAACATTTCAAAGCTCAAGATCAGTTATTTCTTTTGTACTTGCGGGACCAGTTGATACTAGAGCAGCCCTATACAGTACATAGTCATGAGTCAATGTTCATGATTTAAGGTCAATGTTCATGAATTAAGGTCGATGTATAATAGTTATTAAGTCGGGTTAAATGTGGAGGTCTGATATACAGACCATTAGTCCAAATTTACCTGGAAACATGAAGTCACACCTTATCTGTAATACCCCGTTTCATTTTGGATTATTGGAGAATAATTGATTATTGTTATTATTAAATTGTCTTTATTATTATTATTATTATTATTATCATTATTATTATTATTATTATTATTATTATTATTATTATTATTATTATTATTATTATAATTGCTATTAACTGTCAAATTGCTACTATTTATTTGTTATTAGTAACATTGCTATTATTAATATTAATTGTCTAAATATTATTAATTGTCAAATTGTAACCATTTGTCTAAGCATTGTTCTAAAAATCGGCCTAGGCGGCCGCCTAGGCAGCGCCTAGGCGCTAGGCGGTGCCCAGGCGCTAGGCGGTGCCCGGGCGCCACCGATTTGCACAAATCGGCAGAAAAAATCGGTCAGGTGGCTAGGCGGCGCCTTGGCGGGCCTAGGCGGCGCCTAGGCGGCCCTAGGCGGCCCTAGGCGCTCCTAGGCGCCCTTGGCGGGCGCGGCGGCCAGGCGATTAGGCGTCGCCTAGGCGGGAATAGGCGGACCTAGGTGCTCCTAGGCGGGCTCGGCGGCAATTTTTCATTTTCTTTTTTATTTTTTTAAATTTTTTAAATATTAATTACATTATTTTATTCTCATGTTTCCTTTAAAATATATTAATTTTATTATTTAGACTTAGGTGTGTCGATTTATTATAAGTTGAGATAGTTTTATTTTGTAGGTAGTTAAACTAAATAAAAAATAAGGTATTTAATATTGATTTCTAGGCCCCGACTAGGCACCGCCTAGGCCCCGCCTAGGTGCTCTAGGCGCTAGGTGCTGGTCGAGCGCCTAGCGGGCGCCTAGAGACTTTTAGAACACTGTGTCTAAGTGCACATTTTTAGTATTAATATTATTATTTTAAAATATTGTGTGTATTATAAACATAGATATTCTGTATTTATTTATTACTCGTCGTCGATCAAATATCTCGAGAATTCTTATATCGCGTATATTTTATTTTGGCATGAAGCGACTTAATTCATCGGCCTTGTTGCCATTCTTATCTAGCCAATGTAATTAATTTCGTGGCCTAACTCCTTATTGATTTTTGGCCCAAATTGAGATGTTTATGCCTTAGCCCAATTAGAAGTATTTTATTTAGCCCATGAGATGTCGAGCTCCAGCCCAGCGTTTTATCTCCTCATCTGTTCGCCTCTTCGACCAGGTCGTCGCGTTCAATTTCAGGTAGCGATTTTGTGGGAGATTCTCTTGGCAGGATCACGTGATGATCGTCTCCTCACCCCTTCAATCTGACCGTTCTCACCTTATCCCTCTCTTCTACTTAAACCGTGCGAACCTCGATCAGTACTCCCAATCTCCCAATTCTCTCGCAGTTAAAAATTGATTTTGTGCCTTCAATCCGGCGACCTCCACCATCCCCGATGATCTTTCTGTCTCGAACAATTCCCGACGACCGTCACCATCGAGCAGAAGGCCGTTAAACTCCAAGCATCTCGATTCGTGAGACGTCCAACAGCTCAACTGCCATTAATTCCGGCGTTCACCGTTCTTCCCGACGAGACCTCGTGTTTGCCGTCGGCGTCCACGCAGCGGAACAATTCGAGGATCAGCAGACTTCAGTCACCGTGTCCAAAGCTTTCGAGTTCAGAGTCCCTTTCGTCCTTTCGGCTCCGTTTCGCCCCGACCGTTTTCCGATAACTCGTAGATTCCCGAAGACGGGTAATCTTTTCGAACCTTTATGCTTTACTGTTCGTATTACCTTGTTGCTGGGATTAATTTCTCGTTGAATCGTTCGTTAGTATTTGGAATTCAGATTAATTATCGGTTTGTTCGTTGAATTTTGGATAATTATTGAATGAATCGTGAATTGGCGTGGACCTCCCGTAACTCTCGACTTAGTTAAATCGAGTCTGTTTTTAATTGCTGCAAATTAATGGTAGATTCGGAGTCTCGTTAAATTCTTCCGAGTTGTTATATTCATCACTCGTGTATGCAAAATTGTTCAGGCCGATTACGTGTTGCTCGAACCCGGTTCTTATAACCTTTCGAAACTCTGAATATGTATGAGTTATCAAATTTTACAATGTCTTGAAACTGTTGTTTTGGAAAATTCATTTTAATTTCAGAGTCCCGTTTTTTATTGATTGGAGCCGTGTCGTAGTCGTTATGTCGTTTGATTGTTTTCGAACCTTTAGGTGTCGTTTCCTATTCCGAGCAAACCCCGTTTTCGTAAGGTTTTCGAACTCTGGAAGGGTCATTATATTTTGGGTAAAATTCTGTGAAATTTTGCGGTTGAAAATCTGCAGCCTGAAATTCTGTTCAATCTGCTACTTGGCCTCTCATTTTCACAGTTTTTATTTTAGTTCAGTAGCAAGTTTGTTCTAAATTTATTTTGTAAAGTGTGTAAGTTAAATCGCATTCAGCTCGCGTAGCGCCGCGGTTACGCGTGCTTTTCTGTACGCGAGGTCGTGGGTTCTATCCCCAGTGCTTGCGAAATATAGCCTTTTCTTTTTTAAAAAGGCAGCCCAGCGCGCGGGCTTTATGGCCCGAAATTCGGCCCGCGCAGCCCGGTCCCCTCTCAGCAGCTAGCGGCCCGCGAGCCGCATCCCAGCCCTCTCTCAACCCGCGAAATTCCCAGCCTTGTTCAGGCCCAGTTGCGTGCTTTCGGCCCAAATAGAGTATTTTAGCCCAAATACTTTGGCCTTTTGATCCAAATTTTGAATAACAGCCCAGTTCGTTTTTTTTAGCCAAATTTTGTGTTCCGGAGCTCGTTTTAATACCGATTTAAATTTCAAAAATATTTTAAAAATGAGAAATTTTGGGAAAAATTATTTTAAGTTCCGAGACCCCAATTTACTTCTCCGAGTCATATTTTTCAAAAATTAGAGAGTTCCAAGTCCACGAAAAATCTGATTAAAACCCGTAAATCTAAATTTTTATTAAGTATGGGTTTATGGTTAAATTCGAGTAGAGAGATAATTATCTCGCTTAAATGTAGGTGTTTGAGGAGTCGAGCCTCATCCTACGTGCTTGCTTTTGTGTGCCATTTTCTACCGGAATTTCCAGGTGGGTTGTAATTGTAAAATTTTCTATGCCTTAATGAATTGTTTTTGTTGTAGTATGATCAATGTATGCATGTGAACCATGTAGCCTTCGATGTGAGCTATATTGGCCGTCGAACGGTTATCCCCGTAGCTATAGAATGTACCTTCGGGTTGTCTCCTTTATTATTTTTGACAGTCAGGGCGTGAGTATTGGTTTGTGATCCTCGTATGTAAGGCCAAGGCGTGAGTTTTGGCATTCGGGGTGGATTATTGCTCCTGCTGGCTGGGCACTCGTTGTAAGGCCTTCGAGGAAGGCGTTCGGTATATAGCTCGGCAGTAGTCTATTGTTATAGGTGTGCACATGAGACCATTATTGATTATTGATAGGAGATGGGACGATTATTGATTCGTATACATGCTGCGACCATACTTGAATTGTTTTCCTGATTATTGATATTAATTATTGCATAGCGGTGAGCACCTCGACTTTCCTATTGTGCTCATCCCCACCTGCTCTTCATGGATGCAGGTTAGTTTATACGGCACGACGGAGGGGATGCGAGTGGTGGTCTTTAATTTGAATAAATGCTTCCGCTTTGAATGGAACTTGGATATTATTGCATTATTATTGACTAATGTTTTTCTAGTATTGGATTATTGATAGGGATTATTTCCCTAGGATCATTATTGGATTATTGATTGATTATTGGGATTTTTCTTATTGATTATGAGTATCGATAATTGCCGAATATTGAGAAAATGTCGAGCATTGATTATTGATTTGAAAATGAGTAGCGCCTCAAATATTGTTTTTGAAATAAATTCGAAAAACTTATTCTGATTTCGGTAAATAAAAGTGGGGCGTTACATTATCAAGCCATAGTAAGTCAGTAAATGTCATGTTCCAATTTCGAGACAACCATTTAAGTGCCTCGGGATAACTATCAGAGTTCAAGTAAGGGTTATATAGTCATGTAGAAGTCAAGTAAGGGTTATTCAGTTATGTGAATGTTGAGGCCAGTCATGTCAAAGTCGAGGATGGTCTGCCTAATAAGACAAGACTTATCAGTCATTTCAAGTACGTTCATTGCCTCGATTCTCAAATTTTGAAAATTTGAGAAATCACAGGAAAGATTAGTTCATGATAGACTTTTCTTGAGGTTAATTTTGGCCTCATGGAAGGTAAAGCTTTGCAGGTACAAGCGTGTCGATGTTCGACACATCTTTCGTGCGTGATAGAGAAGACCAATCAACAGCAACATACAACGTTGTGGTGACGAACTGATGCTTTTTATGCAAGGATGCATATTGCAAGAAGAGAACAATGCCATGTCTGACTCACAGTACACTGGAAGATCACAGAGAGTTAGCATTATAGTACATTGAGGTTACTATCTTGAGATACATATATGACCAGTTATACAGACTACGTCGACATCGCAGGTGCAATGTTCGCTAGGTGCTGCATGCAGGCATGCCGCACTCACTTGATGAGGAGCGGGCTTGACGCATTTTAATGTGCCGCGAACGATGTGCCGCTTTATCGAGTAGATGTTCACGAAAGGTAGTTATCGAGATTTCTAGTTATCCTCATTTGTACCTGTGCGTACCTCTGAAGTCTTCCGTGTGTACCACTCTACTCAGGTTTCGCAACCGAAGTCCAGGCCAAATATCAACGATCAGCCAAGAGGTGATGACCAGTGCATCCAAGAACCATGTCTTGAATATCAAGTATAATCGATGGGATACTTTCATTCAGTAAGGTGTCTATTTCCAGTCAGTATTAATCACCAGTTCACTAAGTTACTTTTAATTGAATGTTCTCCAGATAAAAGCAAAGTCTAAGCTCAGTATTCAGATATTGAGTTATAAGTTTATGTCAACGGTGAGTATAAGCTTTGAGTTAAGCTTGTACGTTCAGTTTAGTATTTCTGAAGACAGAAATATTTTAAGGAGGGTGGATTGTAACGCCCCAAATTTTATTAATAAATGAAAATACTAGCTTTTAAATATAAGCTGGACTTTGTTAATAAATGATCATATTCATGTTCAAGTCTAAGTTATTCATGTCAGTCCAGTTCCATTTTAAACCGGTTCCGGTTATACCGGTTAAGTCTAGATGTCAGGTCAAATTCAAGTTCAAGTCGAGCATCTTAACATATTAAACAGTTATTTTAATCAGTCTGAGCATAGTACTTAGTATTTGTTTATATTATGTTACAATTTGATCAGGCTACTGTTATCAGCACTACCATATATATATCGACAGTTCAGGTGGGGACTCAGACTGGGTATTACATTGATTATAATTACTCTACCATGTTTGAGGTATGTATCATTCTATGTTATGTCTCTGCTTGGAATGGTCGTCGGTCTATTCTGGGTTCTAGTGGCCTAGTCTGCCACTAGAGTGTGCACATGGTGTCTGGCATTTTCATGCTGGCAGATGAGGCAACGGTTATGAGGCAACGGTTATGTTATGGCAATGGTTTACCGGTATAATGCTATGTTATGTTTATGTATATACCAGGATCATGATATTGCAATTATTTTCACTGTGTACTTTAGTATGAGTTCCTACGGAGCACAGTGGACTTTAGTTCTCACGCCCCATGTTTATCTATGTTTTTCAGGTCACAGAGTCGGACCGGAGGAGTGAGCTGGCGGGCAGTTCAGGATTTTGGTTACATGTTTGAACTTGGCATAGCAGTGTTGTTACTATCTCCCGTAGTGGAGTTTAATGTTTTGCCACGCTACGATTTCCGCTGACTTTTACTGTTTGTCAAACTTAGCCTTTTGATCCGATTACTAGTCAGATTTTTTATGTTATGACAAACGGTTTTCTTTAAAAACTATAAACGGATTTCAAAGCACAGTAAACGAATTATGGTAGCACTCCGAGTCACGATTTCGCAACTAATAAAGTATATTTCAAGTAATATTTTGCAAAAATTCAACTCTGATATTTATGACATAGCGGGGTGTTACAGTGTCCTCGACGGGCAAGAACTCCATGAGCGGTGCCACCGCTTCCTTGGGCCGAGCAGATACTAGGGAGAGTTGGGGAGAAGGCTGTTGCACGAGCTGGGTCCCGACAGACTTTACCTCGAGAGGAGGTCGTTTGCTGGGGGAGTTGGGGTGATCGGTTGTCTGACTGATAGATTGAGAACCGACTACCACAGAACGATGTCGCTTTTTGAATGCCTCTGCATCATTGGTCGACTGGCTGTTGTGATGGTGGGCTTGTTTAGGAGGTGGAGAAGGAACGTTTTTTTTGCCTGAGGGAGGAGGAACCCCAGACTTATCGGACTTGGACGAGACGTCCTTGATCGAGACATCTTTGGTCGAGGAGATGTGCATGACCTTGTTAGCCCCGCTCGACGATTCCTTGTTGGTGGACTTCTTCTCCGAAGATTTCTTCAAGTGAGGATTATGCAAAAATCCCTCTGCAAACAAGTTCAACAAGTCAACATAATACAAGCACAAATGTAAGGAAAACAAGTTCAAAAATCCCTGCTTAAGCCTACATATGGAGGTCTACAAGAGTCTGGTCGATTCAAATATCGATGAGAGTTTTAGAAAGAGGAGGGGAAAGGGTTTTATGGGTAAGTAATCCACAGTGATACAGAAGATTATTATCCTTAAGCAGAGTAGTCGAAGTTACAAGATTAGAATTCCAGAGGGCGATACGGTGGTTGAAAATGGATTGTCAGAAGGAGTTGGTCCCCATGGGTAAGGTTAATAGGCACCTCTTTAAGCCATGGAGTTGGTCCCCATGGGTAAGGTTGTTTGGGAGTTATATATACAAACTGATCTTTACATTTTGGGATGTTAGATGGTCGATCAATGATGAAGTGGGCGTTATTTTGGCTCTTCAACTATAGACCATCAGCTTGTTTTGAGGCCAAGTAGCAGTAAACAGAAAAATCTAAATCTACTCGACCCATGCGGGCGATAGATAGAATAACTAAGGTCGTTAAAATCGTAAAGGCATTAGGAGGATATTGGGTTAAGGCTAAACCATAATTACCACACAAATCGACCAAAGCCTGGCAGATAGGAAACCGCAAGCCAAGGTCAAGTTGGGCTTTGAAAAAGTGGTAAGCACCAGGATGAGGGTTATCGTAGGTATCATTATTTTCAAGACTACACGTGGCAAAAAGGGCGACACACTTCTTCGAAATTCAACCAATTGACCACGCGTGAGGAGGGCTTGGAATTTTTGGAAGAAGGGTTTGAATTAAGATGGCTAGTGGAGGAGCTAGATTTATTGATCGAAGAAGGTGTACGAGCAGATATGGGAATGAAATCTATAGGATCATGTGCAGACAGAGGAACAGTATCTTCAGAGTCATCCTCATTCTCGTCATCGTCACCGATGGGTCGACGAGGACGTTTGGCATGGGGAGGAGAAGGAGGACTAGTCACGCCCTCTTCAGGTTGGTCAACCAAGTACGAGGAAGGGGAAACAACTTCGATTGAAGGGTTATCCTCAATAACAGTAGGTCGAATGATGCTGAGAGCCTGGGGTTGGAGAATCCCTTGTACGGAGTCGCTCGACAAGCTTGCGGTCGAAGAAGAAGAAGGAGAAGCCAACTCTTCGCCGCTGTAACGATCATTCTCGCTCGAAGTTGCAGAAACTGAACAAAAATAACGGAAAATTCTTAGGAAAGCACAAAAGGAGAATCCCAAGGAATTTTTCAAAAAAATGTCTACAGGGGAAGAAAAAAGGAGAAGAAGAATGAAAGGATGGGTTGCACAGCAGGAGGAGAAATCGAGAATCGCGATGAAGGGTGAAGGAAAGCACTGAAAAAATTAGTGGAGAATCAACAAAAACACATAAAACAAATGATTAAGAAGACTTACTCATGATGGATGAGGAAGAACTCGCAGAGAAGACGAAGAACCTGGTGTTGCAGGATGCTAGAAGATTGCAGGGAGCTCTGCGTTGCAATATAGTGTGAAAGTGAGTAAAGGTAAAGATTTGCTAAGTGTAGAAACCGAAGTATTTATAGGAGGCGAGAATTAAAGAGGACATATAGCCAACCGTTGGATCACAAATCTTCAAGGGCCTGAATTAGATGATAAGTGAACGGTTGCAGAGATACAGGCCGTAGGATTAAAGCGGAGGATCTAATGGTTGTTACATGAAGCGTTTTAAAGTGGGTACGAGATTGAAGGTAGCACGGATCACGGAGCAATCATGAGACCTGACATATGAAAGGACTCGTCTCACAAGGCGGACAAGTGGCAAAATTTGAAATTCAAAATGCAAAATGGCAGTTACAGCGGGAGATGGTCGAGAAAAGGTAAAAAATGCGTCCATTGATCGAAACAAATAGAATGAGACTCGGCGACATAGACTAAGCCTACTCTTAGATCCAGTCATTCAGACTCGACCATAGTGGGGAGGACTAGATGATATGTGATATTGTATTTACCTGACCGGTCTGTTCGAACCAGAGAGCGAACCGGGTTGATCGAGCCAGTCAGGGGCAATATACGCTTGGCTATGAAGCCTAAGGTCGGAGATGGGCAGATCCGCGAGGGCTCAACAAATCCCAATATACAAAAAGAGCTGGTCGAAGCATTTGATGGTCGAGCAATAGTGGATGGTGGTTGTAACACCCCATTTTAATTTTAAAGAAATTCTGGACATTCTAAAAATCAGAACAAATTTTTCGAATTCATTTCGAAATCAAGGGCATTAACCAACACAATTTACTTAGTCCAAGTCTTATCTGGACTCACGGGGATTCATAAACCCGATTTTCACAAGGTTTTCATTAACCTGATTCACACCTCAACATAATATCCCATATGAACAATTGAAACTTCATAAATCAAACACCATGATTATTCAAGGTTCATAAAAGGTGTTCCAAAATATTTTCAAACATCAAAACATAGTTCGAAAACAGTTTTCACATGTCCAAAACATAGAAAGGTTAATAGCGACCATATTATTAAAGCGGAAACAAAATAAAACAAATAATAAACCACCACTCGTCCTTCGTCCCGTCACCCGGCCGCTGCTTAACCTGCATCCGTGAAGAGCAGGTGGGAATGAGCACAAATGATAAAGTAGTGCTCACTACTATGCACATAATAACATGTAAAGTGTTGGAACACATGAGGATCTCGATATGCACAAATCACGAATAAACATTCAACATAAACCTATGTGCAGCGGATCTAAAGGTTTGATGCAGAAAACTTAAGGCTTAAAATTTATGTAGATCTGGCTGGCCCGAACAGATGACCGCAAATCAAATCTTTTCGGAATCGAAAAAACTTGACCAGTCCAGAAAGCTGGCGTCACGGCGAAGTCAACGGCGTTGACCGATCAGAAATTGGAGCTTCCACGCGCACTCACGCGCGCAAGTGAGTCCCAGCAGCAGTGAACTTCCGGCGGCGCGTGTGGGCGCGTGCGGCGGCGGCTGGTGGCGATCTCGACGGCGATCTCTCTGACTCGTCGTCCTGGTCGTTGTGCTATGGTCACTTGCTGGTTTTGGTCTCCGGTTTGGATGGATGATAGATTTGATTGGAATCCCGTATATACCTTAAGATCTTCTACTGTATTCTTAAACAGCTATCTTGATCTTGTATCAGTGGAGCACAAGAAATAGAACAACTCCTTGGAAGAGAGAGAGAGGGGGGGCGGACGAATTTTGTAGGTTATAGGATTGTTCTCTTCTTCCATGAGCCAAATGTTGTATATATAGAGCTACAGTAAGGATCCTAAGGAGAATAAGATAAGGGCTTCTAATATATTAATATTGTGGAGCAACCCCACAATTAATATATTAATAATATTAAAGTCCACCACAATAATATTATTGCACTCCCTTTACCTATCTTAAATTACATTTGAGACTCCTTATTATAATTATCCGATTTACCTCCCCATGTTTAAGATATAATATCCATTAATTAATCCCATCACTAATAATCAATAATTAATTAATATATTATATTACCGAAGCTAGCGCTCGCTCATAGCATTCATATTATGCCGGAATAAATCCACGTGTAGGGTTTAGCATAATATTCCTTCATGAACTCACTTCGGGGACATCATCAGACTAACGCACATGGTGACCGTAAATATCCTAATAGCACATCGAACACATAATGTCATTACCTAATTCATTAAGTACGTCGACCCGGCTTGGATCTCACCCAAAGAATCAAAGCAACAACAATTATGTGCACATGCCTATTTAATATCTTACGGGTTAAGAACACGCAATAATTAACTGAGGCCTAGTTCATTTACGACGATCAGTATAAAACGAACATCCCTCTCTGGGATCCTGTTCAATACATAAATGTACTAGTGCAACTAATCGGTCAAGACAAACCGTACGATTGACACTACAACCGTTCCGATGGGTTGTTCAATTCCATCTAGGTTGTGAACCAATGATTCTTGTTTCACAAGTAACTGATATAGTGATCTTCGGTACGCCCGATGACGACCCACTTATCTACAGGCAAAACAACAGAACGTGGAACTTATTTAACCAAACATAATTCTCATCCATCAAGAAATAACAAGTGTAATATCCACTAAAGCAAAGTTTAAGTATATAACACCAAAAATCTCGCACTTATACTTAAATCTGCCGCTTTACTAGTATAGTCCTATCAATCCGTATCCTAAAAGACCTATGTCGATCCTATCACCATACATTTGACTCCCATTCCCTCTACGTGTTTGGCGAAGACCATCTCCGGCAAACTTTTTGTAAAAGGATCAGCTAGGTTGTCTTCTGATGCAATCTTGGTGATCTCAACTTCTCCTCTTGCCACAATATCTCTGATAAGGTGGTATTTGCGCTCTATGTGTTTGCTTGCTCTGTGGGCTCGTGGTTCCCTTGAGTTTGCTACTGCACCACTGTTATCACAGTACATGGTAATAACACGTGGCAAACTCAGAATCACTTCTAAGTCCACCAAGAAGTTTCTGAGCCAAACTGCCTCTTTCGCTGCCTCAGAGGCTGCGATGTACTCGACTTCCATAGTGGAATCTGCTACGCACTTCTTCTTAGCACTCCTCCATGAAATGGCTCCACCTCCCAAGGTAAACACATAACCTGAGGTTGACTTACTCTCGTCCCTATCTGACTGAAAATCAGAATCGTTGTAACCCAACGGAAACAAACTATCTGCACGGTAAACTAACATGTACTCCTTAGTCCTTCGCAGGTACTTGAGTATATGTTTCACCGCGGCCCAATGTTCCCTTCCTGGATTACTTTGATATCTCGCTACCATGCCAACGGCGTAGCTAATATCAGGCCTAGTGCACAGCATTGCATACATGAGACTTCCTACTGCCGAAGCATAAGGAACTGTCTTCATGTCCTCTATCTCCTCAGTCGTCTTACGAGACAACTCCTTAGATAAAGGTACTCCATGTCTGAAAGGTAATGTACCTCTCTTAGAGTTCTGCATACTGAATCTGGCCAAGACAGTATCTATATATGAAGACTGGGATAAGCACATCATTCTCTTCTCACGATCACGAATGATCTTGATACCAAGAATGTGTCCTGCTTCACCCAAGTCCTTCATATCAAACTGCTTAGACAACCACACCTTTACGTCCGACAACTCCTTCTTGTTATTGCCAATAAGAAGTATGTCATCTACGTATAGCACAAGAAACACCACCACGCTTCCACTAATCTTCTTGTATACACAGTGCTCATCCGGACATTGGGTGAACCCATATGACTGGAATAACTCATCAAACCGAATATTCCAAGACCTTGAAGCTTGCTTCAGTCCATAAATAGACCGATTAAGCTTACAAAATAAGTGCTCATGCCCTTTTGCAATGAATCCTTCTGGTTGCTGCATATAGATGTCTTCCTGAAGGTTTCCATTAAGGAAAGTCGTCTTAACATCCATCTGCCAGACTTCATAATCCATATGAGTGGCTACAGCTAAGAGAATCCGAATGGATTTACGCATAGCTACTGGCGAAAAGGTTTCATCATAATCGATACCCTCTTTCTGGGTATAATCTTTCGCAACAAGCCTAGCTTTAAAGGTTTCCACCTTTCCATCCGATCCCCTCTTTCTCTTGTAAACCCACTTGCATCCAATGGGACGTATCCCATCAGGTGGTTCTACAAGATCCCAGACCTGATTGGTGTCCATAGAACCCATCTCAGCTTTCATTACAACCTTCCACGAATTTGCATCTCTATCTTGGAGTGCCTCGGCATAAGTTCTTGGGTCCGATTCTAGGTCTCCTGGAACTGAGTCCGATGACAACTGTACCGACGGCCATGATTATTCAAGGTTCATAAAAGGTTTTCCAAAATATTTTCAAACATCAAAACATAGTTCGAAAACAGTTTTCAAATGTCCAAAACATAGAAAGATTATCTTAGATCTTGTTCGCGAGATTGAGAAAAAGCCTAATCGCCCTTGATCGACTAGCACTGGTGGACTTAGCGACCATATTATTAAAGCAGAAACAAAACGAAACAAATAATAAACCACCACTCGTCCTTCGTCCCGTCACCCGGCCGTTGCTTAACATGCATCCGTGAAGAGCAGGTGGGAATGAGCACAAATGATAAAGTAGTGCTCACTACCATGCACATAATAACATGTAAAGTGTTGGAACCCATGAGGATCTCGATATGCACAAATCCCGAATAAACATTCAACATAAACCTATGCGCAGCGGATCTAAAGGTTTGATGTAGAAAACTTACGGCTTAAAATTTATGTAGATCTGGCTGGCCCGAACAGATGACCGCAAATCAAATCTTCTCGGAATCGAACAAACTTGACCAGTCCAGAAAGCTGGCGTCACGGAAAAGTCAACGGCGTTGACCGATCGGAAATCGGAGCTTCTACGCGCTCTCACGCGCGCGAGTGAGTGCTAGTAGCAGCGAACTTCCGGCGGCGCGTGTGGGCGCGTGCGGCGGCGGCGGCTGGCGGCGATCTCGACGGCGATCTCTCCGACTCGTTGTCCTGGTCGTCGTGGTATGGTCACTTGCTGGTTTTGGTCTCCGGTTTGGATGGATGATAGATTTGACTGAAATCCTGTATATACCTTAAGATCTTCTACTGTATTCTCAAACAGCTGTCTAGATCTTGTATCAGTGGAGCACAAGAAATAGAACAACTCCTTGGAAGAGAGAGAGAGAGAGGGGGCGGACGAATTTTGTAGGTTATGGGATTGTTCTCTTCTTCCATGAGCCTAATGCTGTATATATAGAGCTACAGTAGGGATCCTAAGGAGAATAAGATAAGGGCTTCTAATATATTAATACTGTGGAGCAACCCCACAATTAATATTTTAATAATATTAAAGTCCACCACAATAACATTATTGCACTCCCTTTACCTATCCTAAATTACATTTGAGACTCCTTATTATAATTATCCGATTTACCTCCCCATGTTTAAGATATAATGTCCATTAATTAATTCGACCACTAATAATCAATAATTAATTAATATATTATATTACCGAAGCTAGCGCTCGCTCATAGCATTCATATTATGATG
>CACSLK010028802.1:942102-954625 GCA_902706635.1 Striga hermonthica | reverse complement strand
TGGGCCCTTACATTTAAAACACTTGGGCTAGAGATTAAAAGGAGAATGGGCTTAGGATTCAATTCAAATTGGCCCAAAAATTAATCTCAAGCTCGATTAGAAAACGCGCCAAGAAGAAATAAATAAGATCGGACAATATATACATATATATAATACACTCAATACTATATTTTAATAATAATAAGCATTTAAAACAATTAGACAAATAGTAAGGATAATAATAATAACTGTGTAATAATGTTAATCCGAAAATATTCATAAACTAACGGATAAATATATATATATATATATATATATATATATGATACACATCTTATTTAATAATAATATTAGGCAATTAGACAAGTAATGTTAAATAAATACGTAATAATAATAATAATAGACAAGTAATGATAAATAAATACGTAGTAATAATAATAATAATAATAATAATAATAATAATAATAATAATAATAATAATAAAATAATAATAATAATAATAATAATAATAATGATAATAATAATAATGCAATAATAATAATCTCAATTATTCATAAAGAAACGGGGCATTACAGCGGTCGCCCAGGTGTGGTAGAATCCAGCACTGGCAGAATGACTCAGTAGCCCGCCCGGATATGGTCAAACCCTAAAGCCTCCAAGGGAATCTCCAGCACATGAGTAGAGGACACGCAGCGTACCATGAGTGGTCCAGGACAATAATGGTCTCTGACATTCCCTAACACGTTCTGACGCGTTTCTGACACCAAGGTAGTGGAGGCAGACAATCGCACGACCGGGAAGCTGTGGCAGCCAGCTCAGCTCGCCCGGGCAGCTCCTAGGGCACGTAACTGATCCCTATAAATAGGGACGAGATCTTTTATTTTACACACAATCTCTCATACACTTACATATTTTGCATACATATTTATCATATTCTCAAGGCTGACTTGAGCGTTGGAGGCTGTTCACCGAAAATCCCCTCAGGTATGAGTGTTACATGCAGGATCGGCGTTCTACTGGTGAGGAAGGCGAGATCGAGACAGTTTCCAGCCGGTCAGAGCGTTACACTTGTATTAATATATATAAAAATGAATAAACATATTTTTTTTGAGTCGGTCGTAATCACATTATTTAGGAAATAAATCCTACTCAACTTAAAAACTTGACGTAAATCAATTTTTAAATTCCTGTGCGGGGCATATGTCACATACACAAATGTCTATAAACCAACATTGAACCAAAAATATTCTACAACCAATGCATCCCACAAAACATATCTTTTTACAAGTTTTTTCGTATACATTCAAAATGACATGGGATTTTGGTGTAATCATGGATATAAAACAATATCGGCATCTATAAAACGACGATAGGTAATTGAAGGTTCATTACCAATGGCCAAACCATCATTCTCAAGTGGAGGGGGTGAATTTCCTATGTGTCGTTTGACTTTAGGAACTTTTTAACTTTAATGCATGTTCATAATGTTGATGAAGCCATTTTGTTTGGTATGTTATAACTTTTTGTTTATTTATTATTTCGATTTTTAAAGTTAAAACCTTTAATAAACTATACTATACATTATATATTTCAATACGAAGCATTATCTTATATTTTTGTAGATGTTATTGGATTGGTTGTTTTAATACAACTTATTCAAATGAAAGTTATCGAGAGAATTCCTATCCAAATGATTGTATTCTCTATTATGGGTTTGGAGTAAGAATCTTTAGCATTATATATTCATATTATATATTCTAATGTTTTTATATGATTTTTTTCTAACATATTTTGATTTTAATGTTTTACGCATTTAATATCTTAAAAAAAATTAAATATCAATGTTTAAAATTTATTTTCGCAACTCATAATATGCCCTTTAAAAACCTCTTGGACATTGTGTAGGAGAAACATAAAGAACTGCACAGTTTTGGGGCCAGTTGTATGTTGTTGCTCCCGTGTCACAAACATAAATTGTTTGAAAATCCTAATTTATGGCGATAATGACGTGCCAAATTATCAAACCATGAACGTTGTATATAAGGCATTGTTCAATAATATATAGATTTTATTTTAATTATTTAAATTGAATTATTAATGACACGATCTTTCCTTTAGTAAGTACTTTGATTTTTAACTTAAAGTTGCCTTTAAAATGGATGAAGATAATAAAACCCCGTGCATCGCACGGGTAATGTACTAGTATATATAAAAATGTTTGGAATTTACTTATAATAGCAACTAAAATTCCGCCAAATAATTCATATTTACTTTTATTAGTAATTTATGAAAATAAAATTGAAGGGGCCAGTGTTTTTGAAATTTGAATCAAAAAAGGATTTATTTTAAAAAATCTAATTGGTGTTGGTCACATATATGTCCGATATTTTGGAACAAATTTCGATTTTAGTTTCAATATAAATGAAGGATCAAACAAATTTCGTATTAAGTGTTCTTTTTTTTGGAAATATTTAATGATTATGGAAACAAATTTATGGCGGCAAAATTGCATATAAATGCACCACCTTTCATGTTTTTGCAATTTAATCACCACATTTGCAATTTAGCAATTTAATACACCACTTTAGTTATTTTTTGCAATTTGAATCACAGGGCCCAACTTCGGGCCTCTTCTGCTGACGTGGCAGCCCGTTCTGCTGATATGGAATTCTTTTGGTGACATGACATTCCACGTGTCAATTACATGGCATTTTTGCACAGACATGGTGACCCATGTGTCAATTAAAAAAAATTATGTTGCACGCCCTATATGTGATTCGATCTTGGGTCAAAAAGGTTGAAGGGCAACCTTTGTTACCACCACACCAATCCAACTTAATTATTAAATATAGTAACCTTTTATATATATACACATTACGTATAAAGAAATCAAAATAAATCTAAAAGATAATTTAATTATATTAAATCAAATTAAATCTAAAAGACAATTTAATAATATCAAATTAAATTATATAAAATTGAATTAAAAATAATATATTAAGATAATTAAAATGTATTTTTTTTTTGAATTCATATTTTGTGTTAGAGTAATCATATTAATAATATTATATTTATTTAATATTTTTATTTATTTATTTATTTAAAATAAATTTCAATATAATAAATTATTATTATATAATAAATTATTAGTCATTTAAGATTTTTAATATTTTATTATTTTATATACAAATAACACTTTTTGTTTTATTATTCATTTACGATTATTTAACATTTTATTTACTTAAATTATATTTTTTAATTTATTATATTTCTTTAAGATTTTTATTTATTATTTCATAATAAGTTATATTTATTAAAATATTATAAAAATAATATAACATAAGATGATAAAGTATAAAAAAGGTGAATTCAAATAAAATAAAATAAAATAATAAACAAAATAACTTATTATGAAATAATATACTCTAACACAAGATATGAATTAATAATTTCTGTATTTTAATTATCTTAATTTATTTTATTTTCATTTAATTTAATTTATTATATTTATATTTAATTAATTTAATATAATATAATTAATTATTTTAAATTTATTATGATTTATTCGTACGTAATTCCTATATACATAAATTTTATTTAATATGTTAACTAACATGGATGGGTGAGTTGGTAGCATAACTATTTTTCTCCTTTGGAGGCTAGGGTTCGAATCCTCCTACTGTAAGGCATACATATTTTTTTCAATTGAAATAGACTGCCATGTCAGCCTAAAGATGCCACGTCATTGACACGTGGAAACACCACGTCACCACAAAAATTCCACGTCACCAGAACAGGTCCGAAATTGGGCCCTGTGATTCAATTTGCAAGAAATAACTAAAGTGGTGAATTAAATTGCTAAATTGCAAAGGTGATGATTAAATTGCAAAAACATGAAAGGTGGTGCTTTTATATGTAATTTTGCCATTAAAATAAAATTAGCATCCCAATTTGCAAAAAAAATCCTATTTCACTTCCCCACATCAACGTTTGTGAGTGGGAGATGATCTTTACCATTTTTTTTTTAACTTTAGTAAAAATCTTTTTGCTTTTTTTGTTAATATGTTACACACCAAATTTAAATCATGCAACTAATGAAAGTAATAGCCACAATATTTGACCAAAATGACTCTGTACATATTACATTAATTTGAATTTAAAATAATTGGCTCCCACTAATTTAAAAAAACGGTTTAAAAGTTATTAATAAAGGTAAATTTGAAACTTTTTGGCAGGATTTTAGTTACTATTTTAGAGAAATACGAACATTTTTTATACATATAAATTTAAAAAATATTGGAGGATATTTATTAATTTTCCAATTCTAAATTTTTATATATGTTTATTTTTTAAATCGTAGGTTTTTTTTTTTTTTTTTTTTTGGCCAAATTGATGTCCATATGGAAATCACACGTTTTTTATACCTGCCAATTTGTTTAATTTAGATTCTTTAATTTCTATAAATGGTGAATCTTCAAAGAATTATCCATAAGTTGCCATATGGAGGGAGGTTTGAAGATTATGCAAATATGCCAATTTGTTTTATTCAGATTCTGTGTTGATTTATTGTATTAAGCAAAATAAGTTATTTTTTAGATAGTACAATCGATATATATACTTATATAAAAAGTCATCACATTTACTAGAATTGGTAGAAAAAAAGTCAACTCATAATTAATTGCACACCATATTTAGAAAGTTTTTAGATTTTTAAAATAATAAAATAGGGTAGCATTAAATGCCCATAAAATTGTGGGTTTTGTTAAATTCATTTTTAATAAAATCTGCATCCAAATTTACTATGGTTTTAAAGTGAAAAATTGAAATTGAAAATCTCTTCTCATTTTAGTTACAAGAAAAGGTTGCATTCAACACTTGGACCAATTTAAAAATTATTCCTTAAATGAAGGAATTTATAGATAACTGTTATTTGTACTCAATGACTTGATTATTTTCCATAAAAAAAAAGAGACATATTACAAACTAGTGAATCATATATTACCTAATTCAATATCTTAACATTAAGGAATAAATCCATAGTATTATGTAAATCCGTATCTCATATTATTATATCATTAAGAATATATTATAGTTATATTATTAAATCACAAAAAGATATTAAACCCATATTGTTAAAAAAATAATTCATATAATTTTATAACAATTCTACTAAACTATTTAACCATATTTCTTTTTATTATATAATAAAATAATAATTAAATATTATATGATGAACATGAATAAGTAAAACTGTTACTTTCTCTTATATCAAGGGATATTATATGCTAAAATTAAATTTTTATTAGTATAAATATTTTAGTAAGATAATATATTAATTATTTTACAAGCTAGCTTAACATGCTCATATATTAGTATAAATATTTTAGTGAGATAATATATTAATTATTTTACAAGTTAGCCCTAACATGCTCATATTTAATGTTCTGGCTAAAAACAACATTGGATAAAAGATGTGGAAAAAAGCTTATAACCCTATTGTTTTTTAGATTTGACGTTGATTAAAAGAGGTAGAAAATAGATAATAACCCTACTACTTTTTAGACTTAAACGGACAAGACTGTGAAAATAACTCATTTAATATCTTTGTCTCGTGCATCACACGGGGTACGTACTAGTGTGAATTCAAATCACCAAAAAGAATACATTTATGAACATGGTGTTTCGTAGTGCTATCTATTAAAAACAATAAAAAATGAAAGATAAATTCTGAGTTCATTTGTTATATTTTTGTAGGATATTTCTTTTTCGGGAGGAAAATTAATTAGAGGATTTTCTGTATTTTTTTTGGACTGGACTATTGATATGTAGTATTATTTATTTATTTATTATTTTTTTCCCGGAATGATAGAGGTAATATTATAACCAAAAGCACAATGCGCGAATAAAAATACAAAGATCCCAACATGAGAATAAAGGACAACCAAAAGATGTAAAAATGGGCGGTTAGGTCAGACAACCGCCTAGAAACCTGACTCTAGCAACGCTAGAAACCAAAAACTAGACTCACGAGACTAACACGACAAAACACAAATAAAAACTACAAAGCTCCCAACCGGAGAATAGAGACGGGAGCTTCTCCCCACAGGAGAATAAAGGTTTGAAATAGTTAAAATGTAAGTGACATCTTGTCTCGGCTTTTTGGTCCTATATTGGGCATATATTGTGTAGTTAATAAATATATTTATAGAAATATTAAAATAAAAAAAGGAAAAAATGTTTTTGTAATTTTTTTGTTTTTAATAATAACATGATATCATTCAATCAATCATTCAACGATACAATTTGAAAGAAAGGAGCTAGAAAAGATGGGAGACAATCCTTCCACAAGAAGGATCCCGTCGATCGAATAGCCTTTTAGCTAAATTATGAGCTATAACATTGTGCTCATGACTAACATGACTACAAGTCCCACAATTTAACAACCTCAACTGATATACCAAAGATGATAGAAGCAACGTCAGTTTTGGCGCTTTGAAGCATAAAGCCTGAAGCCAATGCAAATCGAAGTCCAAATCGCAAAGCCAATGCTTCTGCTGTTTCTGCGGAACAGGATCCCTGTTGAGGGACAAGAGCAACCCAACACAGACCTTCAGTATCACATTGTAGACATCGAAATTTTAATATTTTATTAATTATTGTCTTTATTTATTTTTGGACATAAATCCAAGATAAATAAGATATTTAATTAATAAATTAATTATTTCTTGCCCACCAAGTCAAATCTTAGGATAAGAAAAGAGATTATATCAAATCTTAGGAGAAGGATAGAGATTATGTCAAATCGTGAAGGACCAATCAAAATAAAATCTTCTTTTCCAAGACTCTCTCTTCTACTCCTATAAATAGGACTCTCCTCAAACACCTCAAAAAGATCAAACACATCTCAAAGATTAAAGTTTCAAATTCAAGGGCTCCCAAAAACCCTCTTGAAGATTTGAATAAGTTCTTGAAGAACTGCCCGAAATTCATTCAATGACGAAGAAGGCCAAGAAGAAGAAAAAGAGGCGGCGGGGCGGGTCTTCCTAAAGAAGTAAAGAGACTACTTTCACGCTTATCAAGTCAATCCAAAAATATCAACGACGTTCAAGCGACATTCAAGCTGCGTTCGTTGAGAAGTTCAACCGACATAGCGTTAAATCCAAAAAATAAAGCTATCAAGCCCTCAAGTCAACGATATTCAAGTCAAAATCTATCTTTTAAGAGGATAAAAGAATCAAGTCCTCAAAGAAGACTTCTTCAACAAAGTCAAGGCCTAACATTTAATACGGGAATAAGTCATTCGACCCCCAAATTAATGTTAGAGAAATTCAAGACCAAGCGCGAAGGAGATTCATTCGTCAAATCCATCTTTGAAGGTCTCAATCCCAAATTCATGAAGAGAAGAATCAGAGAAGATAAATAGAGACTGTACCCGCAATATCATTTGATCGAAATATATTCAAGTTGTACAAATTTGTATGCTTTTCATTAAATTTGTTGTTACAAATTTGGCACGCCCAGTGGGACTTTCTCTACCTCTCATCTCTTCTCTTCAAATCAAGTCTGAAGATCTTTGAAGATGCATTAAGATCTCTGTGAAGAAAATATACTCGGGGGCAACGAAGGATGATCTCTTCCTAAACCATGAATCCGTCGAAAATCATTGTGTTCATCAAACATCCGAATAGGGGAAACAAAAGTGGTCTTCCATATTCTTCTCAAATTCCATGGGTTCAATTTACATGAGAAGCTCTATCAAATTCTCAAATTCAAATGCTCCTTGATACGAGCCTAAATTATATACATATTCAAATGCTCCTTGATATGAGCCTAAACTATCTACATATTTCAACGCTCCTTGATATGAGCTTAAACTATCTACATATTTCAATGCTCCTTGATACGAGCCTAAACTATCTACATATTCAAATGCTCCTTGATATGAGTCTAAACTTTCTACATATTCAAATGCTCCTTGATATGAGCCTAAACTATCTACAAATTCGATGCTTCTTGATACGAGCCTAAACTATCTATATATTCCAATGCTCCTTGATATGAGCCAAAACTATCCAAATATCCAAATCAAATGCTCCTTGATAAGAGCTTAAACTATCTATATGGGTCCTTGACACGAGCATAAAATGTATTCATATCAAGATCTACTTGACACGAGAATAGAAGTTCTACATATCAATCTTATGGTTCCTTGACACGAGCATAAAATGTCTTCATATCAAGATCTCCTTGACACGAGAATAAAAGGTCTACTGATCATGTGTGATTTTACACCATATTCATATAGTATCTAGAGCTTATTTGTCGCATTGTTGGTGTATAAATTGCATTATTGTGCTTAATTCTATATTTGTTGGAAAGGTATTACACGTGCTTGTTTTGTAGATATTTTCACATATTTGTAGAGCTTTGGCTATTGGAGGAGCATGGTGAGTGCCTGAGACTCCCGGGATAATGATATATCAATGCACGGATGAAGAGAATGGAAGAAATGAGCGAAATGAGCCGAAAATGGGCGTACAGTGGTGTGCCCACGACCCGTGGCACGGGCTCCAAGGTCGTGTCCCCATCCGTGTCATCCAAACAGGGAAGTGTAGATACTGTACATGTGACACGACCTGCGACACGACCCGTGACACGGGCGTGTCTGGTCGTGTCGCGCGCGCTGACAGTTTTTAATCTATTTCCTTTTTGGATAAAGAGAGGAGTTTTGGACATTAAAAAGAGCATATTAACCCTATTCTGAGAGAGGAACATAGAGAACACAAGAAGAAGAGCCTAGAACACACAAGAGAAGAAATTGAGGAGCAAAATGAAGATCAACTACGAAGGGATCAAGGAGATTGAAAGATCGACGAGATTCCTAGTTTTTATTTCTTCTTTCCTCTTGAACTTTTATTGATCATGTCGATTTCTAATATGCCTATGTGTTTGAATTCGAACTTGAGTAGCTAGATTTATTGATTCTAAGACTTGGTAGTAGATTAATATGTTGGGATTTTGGATGATTTATTTATAATTGATTGTTTTTCTTTTGAACCCTATTCAAGTATTTTTTTTTCGGATTCCATGTTTAGAACTTGGTCAATTCTTTTACATGTTTGACAATATTGTTCATAATTCGATAGATGAGTTCAATATTAGGTCTTTAATATTTTACATAATTTACTTACTTGAATCGAGAGATTAGTAGGTAATTGTGAGGATTTTAGATCTTTTAATCTATTTGGAGTTGAATTGCGTGTGTTGAGTGGAGACGCTAATATATGTGATTTAATCTATGGTTTTATCGATCTCGAGAGGGACGATAGGCTAATTTTGTGATCATCTTATAGGGTAGATAAAGAAAATAGTTAGTTGTGATATATTTGAAGGAACCCAACTGTTAATTGAACCCATAGCCTTAGAATCTACCATTTCCATATATTCTTCTTAAGTGTTTTTCTAGTTGTTTTCTTGTTATCGATTTCTTATCTTTTAAATTATTTTCTTAGTTTAGTTCATCAATCTTATATTCGGTCGTCTAAATAAAATTGGCACTATCATAATCTAGTACTTGATTAATTGGTTGTTTGGTCTCTTGGGATACGACCTTGCTTGCCACATACTACGAGCGAAGTCGTACACTTGCGGTCGAGCATTAAAAATATAGGCGAACAAGGTCTACATATCAAACTTGAAGGTTCCTTGACACGAGCATAAAATGTCTACATATTCAAATACTCCTTGACACGAGTTTAAACTATCTACAAATCAATCTTGAAGGCTCCTTGACACGAGCATAAAATGTCTACATATCAAGATCTCCTTAACACGAGAATAAAAGGTCTACATATCAATGACTCCTTGATACGAGTATAAACTATCTACAAATCAAGCCATATGAAGAACTCATTGATACGAGTATAAACTATCTACAAATCAAGTCAAATGAAGAACTCCTTTATACGAGTTTAAACTATCTACAAATTCAAGTCGAAAACTCCTAGATAAGAGTTTAAACTATCTGCATGTCCAAACCAAATATAAAATTTTGAGACTCGTTCACTAACAAGACATTTTGTCCATGAACAAGTCTCAAGGGGGCATTTGTAGACATCACAATTTTAATATTTTATTAGTTAATGTCTTTATTTAATTTGGGACATAAATTCAAGATAAATAAGATATTTAATTAATAAATTAATTATTTCTTGCCCACCAAGTCAAAACTTAGGATAAGGAAAGAGATTATATCAAATCTTAGTAGAAGGATAGAGATTATGTCAAATCATGAAGGACCAATCATATTGAAGTCTTCTTTTCCAAGACCCTCTCTCCTACACCTATAAATAGGACTCTCCTCAAAAACCTAAAAAGGATCAAACACATCTCAAATATTAAAGTCTCAAATTCAAGGGCTCTCAAGAACCCTCTTGAAGATTTGAAGAAGTTCTTGTAGAACTGCCCGAAATTCATTCAATGAAGAAGAAGGCCAAGAAGAATAAAAAGAGGCGGCGGGTCTTCCTCAAGAAGTAAAGAGATGACTTTCACGCTTCTCAAGTCAATCCAAGAATATCAACGACGTTCAAGCGACATTCAAGCTGCGTTCGTTGAGAAGTTCAACCAACATAGCATTTGATTCGGGAAAAAGCTATCAAGCCCCCGAATCAACGTTATTCAAGTCAGAGTCCCTCTTTCAAGAAGATCAAAGAATCAAGTCTTCCAAGAAGCAAGATTCAATCAAGTAAAGGCCTAACATTTAATACGGGAATAAGTCATTCGACCCCCAAATTAATGTTAGAGAAATTCAAGACCAAGCCCGAAGGAGATTCATTCGTCAAATCCATCTTTGAAGGTCTCAATCCCAAATTCATGAAGAGAAGAATCAGAGGAGATAAATAGAGATTGTACCCGCAATATTATTTGATCGAAATATATTACAGTTGTACAAAAGTTTTATGCTTTTCATAAAATTTGTTGTTACACACATATCTAACCACCAAAGCCAATCGATACATTGGGTGAACCCATATGACTGGATTACCTCATCAAACCGAATATTCCAAGACCTTGAAGCTTGCTTCAGTCCATAAATAGACCGATTAAGCTCACAAAATAAGTGTTCATGCCATTTTGCAATGAATCCTTCTGGTTGCTGCATATAGATGTCTTCCTGAAGGTTTCCATTAAGAAAAGCCATCTTAACATCCATCTGCCAGACTTCATAATCCATATGAGTGGCTACAGCTAAGAGAATCCGAATGGATTTACGCATAGCTACTGTCGAAAAGGTTTCATCATAATCGATACCCTCTTTCTGGGTATAACCTTTCGCAACAAGCCTAGCTTTAAAGGTTTCCACCTTTCCATCTGATCCCCTCTTTCTCTTGTAAACCCACTTGCATCCAATGAGACGTATCCCATCGGGTGGTTCTACAAGATCCCAGACCTGATTGGTGTCCATAGACCCCATCTCAGCTTTCATTGCAACCTTCCACGAATTTGCATCTCTATCTTGGAGTGCCTCGTCATAAGTTCTTGGGTCCGATTTTAGGTCTCCTGGAACTAAGTTCGATTACAACTGTACCGACGGCCATGATTATTCAAGGTTCATAAAAGGTTTTCCAAAATATTTTCAAACATCAAAACATAGTTCGAAAACAGTTTTCACATGTCCAAAACATAGAAGGTTAATAGCGACCATATTATTAAAGCAGAAGCAAAACGAAACAAATAATAAACCACCACTCGTCCTTCGTCCCGTCACCCGGCCGCTGCTTAACATGCATCCGTGAAGAGCAGGTGGGAATGAGCACAAATGATAAAGTAGTGCTCACTACTATGCACATAATAACATGTAAAGTGTTGGAACCCATGAGTATCTCGATATGCACAAATCATGAATAAACATTCAACATAAACCTATGCGCAGCGGATCTAAAGGTTTGATGTAGAAAACTTACGGCTTAAAATTTATGTAGATCTGGCTGGCCCGAACAGATGAACGCAAATCAAATCTTCTCGGAATCGAACAAACTTGACCAGTCCAGAAAGCTGGCGTCACGGCAAAGTCAACGGCGTTGACCGATCGGAAATCGGAGCTTCCACGCGCTCTCACGCGCGCGAGTGAGTCCCAGTAGCAGCGAACTTCCGACGGCGCATGTGGGTGCGTGCGGCGGCGGCTGGCGGCGATCTCGACGACGATCTCTCCGACTCGTCGCCCTGGTCGTCGTGGTATGGTCACTTGCTGGTTTTGGTCTCCAGTTTAGATGGATGATAGATTTGACTGGAATCTCGTATATACCTTAAGATCTTCTACTGTATTCTAAAACAACTATCTAGATCTTGTATCAGTGGAGCACAAGAAATAGAACAACTCCTTGGAAGAGAGAGAGAGAGAGAGGGGGCGGACGAATTTTGTAGGTTATGGGATTGTTCTCTTATTCCATGAGCCTAATGCTGTATATATAGAGCTACAGTAGGGATCGTAAGGAGAATAAGATAAGGGCTTCTAATATATTAATACTGTGGAGCAACCCCACAA
>CACSLK010028802.1:923950-936903 GCA_902706635.1 Striga hermonthica | reverse complement strand
CTATGTTTTTATGATTATGCTTCCGTTTATGAATAATATGTGGTATCTGAGAACCTTTTTTGATTGAGATGCTTTGAACTATTTTCGAAACGTATTTTGAGAACTTATGGTCAAATGATTGGTTTTGGTTATTCATAAAGGTATTGTCTTTTGAATATTATGTGCATGCTATAGTGTTTGGCATATATATTCATGTGGAGTTGGGTTTCGAAAGGTTAATGAAAACCATGTGAACAACCAGATATGACTTGGTTGATGTTTATTGTTGTATAACGCCCATGATTTCGAAAATGAGTTTCGAAAATTTTATACTGATTTTTGGAAAGTCCGGAATTTCTTTAAAATCAAAGTGGGGTGTTACAATTAGGCAATTAGACAAGTAATGTTAAATAAATACATAATAATAATAATAATAGACAAGTAATGATAAATAAATACGTAATAATAATAATAATAATAATAATAATAATAATAATAATAATAATAATAATAATAATAATAATAATAATAATAATAATGATGATAATAATGATAATAGTAATAATGCAATAATAATAATCCCAATTATTCATAAAGAAACGGGGCATTACAGCGGTCGCCCAGGTGTGGTCGAATCCAGCACTGGCAGAATGACTCAGTAGCCTGCCCGGATATGGTCGAACCCTAAAGCCTCCAAGGGAATCTCCAGCACATGAGTAGAGGACACGCAACGTACCATGAGTGGTCCAGGACAATAATGGTCTCTGACATTCCCTAACACGTTCTGACGCGTTTCTGACACCAAGGTAGTGGAGGCGGACGATCGTACGACCGGGAAGCTGTGGCAGCCAGCTCAGCTCGCCCGGGCAGCACCTAGGGCACGTAACTGATCCCTATAAATAGGGACGAGATCTCTTATTTTACACACTATCTCTCATACACTAACATATTTTGCATACATATTTATCATATTCTCTAGGCTGACTTGAGCGTTGGAGGCTGTTCACCGAAAATCCCCTCAGGTATGAGTCTTACATGCAGGATCGGCATTCTACTGGTGAGGAAGGCGAGATCGAGACAGTTTCCAGCCGGTCAGAGCGTTACACTTGTATTAATATATATAAAAATGAATAAACATATTTTTTTTGAGTCGGTCGTAATCACATTATTTAGGAAATAAATCCTACTCAACTTAAAAACTTGACGTGAATCAATTTTTAAATTCCTGTGCGGGGCATATGTCACATACACAAATGTCTATAAACCAACATTGAACCAAAAATATTCTACAACAAATGCATCCCACAAATCATATCTTTTTACAAGTTTTTTCGTATACATTCAAAATGACATTAGATTTTGGTGTAATCATGGATATAAAACAATATCGACATCTATAAAACGACGATAGGTAATTGAAGGTTCATTACCAATGGCCAAACCATCATTCTCAAGTGGAGGGGGTGAATTTCCTATGTGTCGTTTGACTTTAGGAACTTTTTAACTTTAATGCATGTTCATAATGTTGATGAAGCCATGTTGTTTGGTATGTTATAATTTTTTGTTTATTTATTATTTCGATTTTTAAAGTTAAAACCTTTAATAAACTATACTATACATTATATATTTCAATACGAAGCATTATCTTATATTTTTGTAGATGTTATTGGATTGGTTGTTTTAATACAACTTATTCAAATGAAAGTTGTTGAGAGAATTCCTATCCAAATGATTGTATTCTCTATTATGGGTTTGGAGTAAGAATCTTTAGCATTATATATTCATATTATATATTCTAATGTTTTTATATGATTTTTTTCTAACATATTTTGATTTTAATGTTTTACGCATTTAATATCTTAAAAAAATTAAATATCAATGTTTAAAATTTATTTTCGCAACTCATAATATGCCCTTTAAAAACCTCTTGGACATTGTGTAGGAGAAACATAAAGAACTGCACAGTTTTGGGGCCAGTTGTATGTTGTTGCTCCCGTGTCACAAACATAAATTGTTTGAAAATCCTAATTTATGGCGACAATGACGTGCCAAATAATCAAACCATGAACGTTGTATATAAGGCATTGTTCAATAATATATAGATTTTATTTTAATTATATTAATTAAATTATTAATGACACGATCTTTCCTTTAGTAAGTACTTTGATTTTTAACTTAAAATTGCTTTTAAAATGGACGAAGATAATAAAACCCCGTGGATCGCACGGGTAATGTACTAGTATATATAAAAATGTTTGGAATTTACTTATAATAGCAACTAAAATTCCTCCAAATAATTCATATTTACTTTTATTAGTAATTTATGAAAAGAAAATTGAAGGGGCCAGTGTTTTTGAAATTTGAATCAAAAAAGGATTTTTTTTTAAAAAATCTAATTGGTGTTGGTCACATATATGTCCGATATTTTGGAACAAATTTCGATTTTAGTTTCAATATAAATGAAGGATCAAACTAATTAGCTGGTCGAGATCGTATTAAGTGTTATTTTTTTTGGAAATATTTAATGATTATGGAAACAAATTTATGGCGGCAAAATTGCATATAAATGCACCACCTTTCATGTTTTTGCAATTTAATCACCACATTTGCAATTTAACAATTTAATACACCACTTTAGTTATTTTTTGCAATTTGAATCACAGGGCCCAACTTCGGGCCTCTTCTGCTGACGTGGCAGCCCGTTCTGCTGATATGGAATTTTTTTGGTGACATGACATTCCACGTGTCAATTACATGGCATTTTTGCACAGACATGGTGACCCATGTGTCAATTAAAAAAAATTATGTTGCACGCCCTATATGTGATTCGATCCTGGGTCAAAAAGGTTGAAGGGCAACCTTTGTTATCATCACACGAATCCAACTTAATTATTAAATATAGTAACCTTTTATATATATACACATTACGTATAAAGAAATCAAAATAAATCTAAAAGATAATTTAATTATATTAAATCAAATTAAATCTAAAAGACAATTTAATAATATCAAATTAAATTATATAAAATTGAATTAAAAATAATATATTAAGATAATTAAAATGTATTTTTTTGAATTCATATTTTGTGTTAGAGTAATCATATTAATAATATTATATTTATTTAATATTTTTATTTATTTATTTAAAATAAATTTAAATATAATAAATTATTATTATATAATAAATTATTATTCATTTAAGATTTTTAATATTTTATTATTTTATATACAAATAACACTTTTTGTTTTATTATTCATTTACGATTATTTAACATTTTATTTACTTAAATTATATTTTTTAATTTATTATATTTGTTTAAGATTTTTATTTATTATTTCATAATAAGTTATATTTATTAAAATATTATAAAAATAATATAACATAAGATGATAAAGTATAAAAAAGGTGAATTCAAATAAAATAAAATAAAATAATAAACAAAATAACTTATTATGAAATAATATACTCTATCACAAGATATGAATTAATAATTTATGTATTTTAATTATCTTAATTTATTTTATTTTCATTTAATTTAATTTATTATATTTATATTTAATTAATTTAATATAATATAATTAATTATTTTAAATTTAATATGATTTATTCATACGTAATTCCTATATACATAAATTTTATTGAATATGTTAACTAACATGGATGGGTGAGTTAGTAGCATAACTATTTTTCTCCTTTGGAGGCTAGGGTTCGAATCCTCCTACTGTAAGGCATACATATTTTTTTCAATTGAAATAGACTGCCACGTCAGCCTAAAGATGCCACGTCATTGACACGTGGAAACACCACGTCACCACAAAAATTCCACGTCACCAGAACAGGTCCGAAATTGGGCCCTGTGATTCAATTTGCAAGAAATAACTAAAGTGGTGAATTAAATTGCTAAATTGCAAAGGTGATGATTAAATTGCAAAAACATGAAAGGTGGTGCTTTTATATGCAATTTTGTCATTAAAATAAAATTAGCATCCCAATTTGCAAAAAAATCCTATTTCACTTCCCCACATCAACGTTTGTGAGTGGGAGATGATCTTTACCATTTTTTTTTAACTTTAGTAAAAATCTTTTTGCTTTTTTTGTTAATATGTTACACACCAAATTTAAATCATGCAATTAGTGAAAGTAGTAGCCACAATATTTGACCAAAATGACTCTGTACATATTACATTAATTTGAATTTAAAATAATTGGCTCCCACTAATATAAAAAAACGGTTTAAAAGTTATTAATAAAGGTAAATTTGAAACTTTTTGGCAGGATTTTAGTTACTATTTTAGAGAAATACGAACATTTTTTATACATATGAATTTAAAAAATATTGGAGGATATTTATTAATTTTCCAATTCTAAATTTTTATATATGTTTATTTTTTAAATCGTAGGTTTTTTTTTTTTTTTTTTTTAGGCCAAATTGATGTCCATATGGAAATCACACGTTTTTTATACCTGCCAATTTGTTTAATTTAGATTCTTTAGTTTCTATAAATGGTGAATCTTCAAAGAATTATCCATAAGTTGCCATATGGAGGGAGGTTTGAAGATTATGCAAATATGCCAATTTGTTTTATTCAGATTCTGTGTTGATTTATTGTATTAAGCAAAATAAGTTATTTTTTTAGATAGTACAATCGATATATATACTTATATAAAAAGTCATCACATTTACTAGAATTGGTAGAAAAAAAGTCAACTCATAATTAATTGCACACCATATTTAGAAAGTTTTTAGATTTTTAAAATAATAAAATAAGGTAGCATTAAATGCCCATAAAATTGTGGGTTTTGTTAAATTCATTTTTAATAAAATCTGCATCCAAATTTACTATGGTTTTAAAGTGAAAAATTGAAATTGAAAATCTCTTCTCATTTTAGTTACAAGAAAAGGTTGCATTCAACACTTGGACCAATTTAAAAATTATTCCTTAAATGAAGGAATTTATAGATAACTGTTATTTGTACTCAATGACTTGATTATTTTCCATAAAAAAAGAGACATATTACAAACTAGTGAATCATATATTACCTAATTCAATATCTTAACATTAAGGAATAAATCCATAGTATTATGTAAATCCGTATCTCATATTATTATATCATTAAGAATATATTATAGTTATATTATTAAATCACAAAAAGATATTAAACCCATATTGTTAAAAAAATAATTCATATAATTTTATAACAATTCTACTAAACTATTTAACCATATTTCTTTTTATTATATAATAAAATAATAATTAAATATTATATGATGAACATGAATAAGTAAAACTGTCACTTTCTCTTATATCAAGGGATATTATATGCTAAAATTAATTTTTTATTAGTATAAATGTTTTAGTAAGATAATATACTAATTATTTTACAAGCTAGCTTAACATGCTCATATATTAGTATAAATGTTTTAGTGAAATAATATATTAATTATTTTACAAGTTAGCCCTAACATGCACATATTTAATGTTCTAGCTAAAAACAACATTGGATAAAAGATGTGGAAAAAAGCTTATAACCCTATTGTTTTTTAGATTTGACGTTGATTAAAAGAGGTAGAAAATAGATAATAACCCTACTACTTTTTAGACTTAAACGGACAAGACTGTGAAAGTAACTCATTTAATATCTTTGTCTCGTGCATCGCACGGGTTACGTACTAGTACTTTCTTATGGTGAATTCAAATCACCAAAAAGAATACATTTATGAACATGGTGTTTCGTAGTGCTATCTATTAAAAACAATAAAAAATGAAAGATAAATTCTGAGTTCATTTGTTATATTTTTGTAGGATATTTCTTTTTCGGGAGGAAAATTAATTAGAGGATTTTCTGTATTTTTTTGGACTGGATTATTGATATGTAGTATTATTTATTTATTTATTATTTTTTTCCCGGAATGATAGAGGTAATATTATAACCAAAAGCACAATGCGCGAATAAAAATACAAAGATCCCAACATGAGAAGAAAGAACAACCAAAAGATGTAAAAATGGGAGGTTAGGTCAGACGACCGCCTAGAAACCTGACTCTAGCAACGCTAGAAACCAAAAACTAGACTCACGAGACTAACACAACAAAACACAAATAAAAACTACAAAGCTCCCAACAGGAGAATAGAGACGGGAACTTCTCCCCACATGAGAATAAAGGTTTGAAATAGTTAAAATGTAAGTGACATCTTGTCTCGGCTTTTTGGTCCTATATTGGGCATATATTGTGTAGTTAATAAATATATTTATAGAAATATTAAAATAAAAAAAGGAAAAAAATGTTTTTGTAATTTTTTTGTTTTTAATAATAACATGATATCATTCAATCAATCATTCAACGATACAATTTGAAAGAAAGGAGCTAGAAAAGATGGGAGACAATCCTTCCACAAGAAGGATCCCGTCGATCGAATAGCCTTTTAGCTAAATTATGAGCTATAACATTGTGCTCATGACTAACATGACTACAATTCCCACAATTTAACAACCTCAACCGATATACCAAAGATGATAGAAGCAGCGTCAGTTTTGGCGCTTTGAAGCATAAAGCCTGAATCCAATGCAAATCGAAGTCCAAATCGCAAAGCCAATGCTTCTGCTGTTTCTGCGGAACAGGATCCCTGTTGAGGGACAAGAGCAACCCAACACAGACCTTCCGTATCACATTGTAGACATCAAAATTTTAATATTTTATTAATTATTGTCTTTATTTATTTTGGGACATAAATCCAAGATAAATAAGATATTTAATTAATAAATTAATTATTTCTTGCCCACCAAGTCAAATCTTAGGATAAGAAAAGAGATTATATCAAATCTTAGGAGAAGGATAGAGATTATGTCAAATCATAAAGGACCAATCAAAATAAAGTCTTCTTTTCCAAGACTCTCTCTCCTACACCTATAAATAGGACTCTCCTCAAACACCTCAAAAAGATCAAACACATCTCAAAGATTAAAGTTTCAAATTCAATGGCTCCCAAAAACCCTCTTGAAGATTTGAATAAGTTCTTGAAGAACTGCCCGAAATTCATTCAATGACGAAGACGGCCAAGAAGAAGAAAAAGAGGCGGCGGGGCGGGTCTTCCTAAGAAGTAAAGAGACTACTTTCACGCTTATCAAGTCAATCCAAAAATATCAACGACGTTCAAGCGACATTCAAGCTGCGTTCGTTGAGAAGTTTAACCGACATAGCGTTAAATCCGAAAAAAAAGCTATCAAGCCCTCAAGTCAACGATATTCAAGTCAAAATCTATCTTTTAAGAGGATAAAAGAATCAAGTCCTCAAAGAAGACTTCTTCAACCAAGTCAAGGCCTAACATTTAATACGGGAATAAGTCATTCGACCCCCAAATTAATGTTAGAGAAATTCAAGACCAAGCGCGAAGGAGATTCATTCGTCAAATCCATCTTTGAAGGTCTCAATCCCAAATTCATGAAGAGAAGAATCAGAGAAGATAAATAGAGATTGTAACCGCAATATCATTTGATCGAAATATATTCAAGTTGTACAAATTTTTATGCTTTTCATTAAATTTGTTGTTACAAATTTGGCATGCCCAGTGGGACTTTCTCTACCTCTCATCTCTTCTCTTCAAATCAAGTCTGAAGATCTTTGAAGATGCATTAAGACCTCTGTGAAGAAAATATACTCGGGGGCAACGAAGGATGATCTCTTCCTAAACCATGAATCCGTCGAAAATCATTGTGTTCATCAAACATCCGAATAGGGGAAACAAAAGTGGTCTTCCATATTCTTCTCAAATTCCATGGGGGAAATTTACATGAGAAGCTCTATCAAATACTCAAATTCAAATGCTCCTTGATACGAGCCTAAACTATATACATATTCAAATGCTCATTGATATGAGCCTAAACTATCTACATATTTCAATTCTCCTTCATATGAGCTTAAACTATCTACATATTTCAATGCTCCTTGATACGAGCCTAAACTATCTACATATTCAAATGCTCCTTGATATGAGTCTAAACTATCTACATATTCAAATGCTCTTTGATATGAGCCTAAACCATCTACAAATTCGATGCTTCTTGATACGAGCCTAAACTATCTATATATTCCAATGCTCCTTGATATGAGCCAAAATTATCCAAATATCCAAATCAAATGCTCCTTGATAAGAGCTTAAACTATCTATATGGCTCCTTGACACGAGCATAAAATGTATTCATATCAAGATCTACTTGACACGAGAATAGAAGTTCTACATAGCAATCTTATGGTTCCTTGACACGAGCATAAAATGTCTTCATATCAAGATCTCCTTGACACGAGAATGTCTACTGATCATGTGTGATTTTACACCATATTCATATAGTATCTAGAGCTTATTTGTCGCATTATTGGTGTATAAATTGCATTATTGTGCTTAATTCTATATTTGTTGGAAAGGTATTACACGTGCTTGTTTTGTAGATATTTTCACATATTTGTAGAGCTTTGGCTATTGGAGGAGCATGGTGAGTGCCTGAGACTCCCGGGATAATGATATATCGATGCACGAATGAAGAGAATGGAAGAAATGAGCGAAATGAGCCGAAAATGGGCGTACAGTGGTGTGCCCACGACCCGTGGCACGGGCTCCAAGGTCGTGTCCCCATCCGTGTCATCCAAACAGAGGAGTGTAGATACTGTACATGTGACACGACCTGCGACACGACCCGTGACACGGGCGTGTCTGGTTGTGTCGCGCGCCCTGACAGTTTTTAATCTATTTCCTTTTTGGATAAAGAGAGGAGTTTTGGACATTAAAAAGAGCATATTAACCCTATTAGGAGAGAGGAACATAGAGAACACAAGAAGAAGAGCCTAGAACACACAAGAGAAGAAATTGAGGAGCAAAATGAAGATCAACTACGAAGGGATCAAGGAGATTGAAAGATCGACGAGATTCCTAGTTTTTATTTCTTCTTTCCTCTTGAACTTTTATTGATCATGTCGATTTCTAATATGCCTATGTGTTTGAATTCGAACATGAATAGCTAGATTTATTGATTCTAAGACTTGGTAGTAGATTAATATGTTGGGATTTTGGATGATTTATTTATAATTGATTGTTTTTCTTTTGAACCCTATTCAAGTATTTTTTTCTGATTCCATGTTTAGAACTTGGTCAATTCTTTTACATGTTTGACAATATTGTTCATAATTCGAGAGATGAGTTCAATATTAGGTCTTTAATATTTTACATAATTTACTTGCTTGAATCGAGAGATTAGTAGGTAATTGTGAGGATTTTAGATCTTTTAATCTATTTGGAGTTGAATTGCATGTGTTGAGTGGAGACGCTAATATATGTGATTTAATCTACGGTTTTATCGATCTCGAGAGGGACGATAGGCTAATTTTGTGATCATCTTATAGGGTAGATGAAGAAAATAGTTAGTTGTGATATATTTGAAGGAACCCAACTGTTAATTGAACCCATAGCCTTAGAATCTACCATTTCCATATATTCTTCTTAAGTGTTTTTCTAGTTGTTTTCTTGTTATCGATTTCTTATCTTTTGAATTATTTTCTTAGTTTAGTTCATCAATCTTATATTCGGTCGTCTAAATAAAATTGGCACTATCATAATCTAGTACTTGATTAATTGGTTGTTTGGTCTCTTCGGATACGACCTTGCTTGCCACATACTACGAGCGAAGCCGTACACTTGCGGTCGAGCTATAAAAATATAGGCGAACAAGGTCTACATATCAAACTTGAAGGTTCCTTGACACGAGCATAAAATTTCTACGTATTCAAATACTCCTTGACACGAGTTTAAACTATCTACAAATCAATCTTGAAGGCTCCTTGACACGAGCATAAAATGTCTACATATCAAGATCTCCTTGACACGAGAATAAAAGGTCTACATATCAATAACTCCTTGATACGAGTATAAACTATCTACAAATCAAGCCATATGAAGAACTCATTGATACGAGTATAAACTATCTACAAATCAAGTCAAATGAAGAACTCCTTGATACGAGTTTAAACTATCTACAAATTCAAGTCGAAAACTCCTAGATAAGAGTTTAAACTATCTGCATGTCCAAACCAAATATAAAATTTTGAGACTCGTTCACTACCAAGACATTTTGTCCATGAACAAGTCTCAAGGGGGCATTTGTAGACATCACAATTTTAATATTTTATTAGTTAATGTCTTTATTTAATTTAGGACATAAATTCAAGATAAATAAGATATTTAATTAATAAATTAATTATTTCTTGCCCACCAAGTCAAAACTTAGGATAAGGAAAGAGATTATATCAAATCTTAGGAGAAGGATAGAGATTATGTCAAATCATGAAGGACCAATCATATTGAAGTCTTCTTTTCCAAGACCCTCTCTCCTTCACCTATAAATAGGACTCTCCTCAACAACCTAAAAAGGATCAAACACATCTCAAAGATTAAAGTCTCAAATTCAAGGGCTCTCAAGAACCCTCTTGAAGATTTGAAAAAGTTCTTAAAGAACTGCCCGAAATTCATTCAATGAAGAAGAAGGCCAAGAAGAAGAAAAAGAGGCGGCGGGTCTTCCTCAAGAAGTAAAGAGATGACTTTCACGCTTCTCAAGTCAATCCAAGAATATCAACGACGTTCAAGCGACATTCAAGCTGCGTTCGTTGAGAAGTTCAACCAACATAGCATTTGATTCGGGAAAAAGCTATCAAGCCCCCGAATCAACGTTATTCAAGTCAGAGTCCCTCTTTTAAGAAGATCAAAGAATCAAGTCTTCCAAGAAGCAATATTCAATCAAGTAAAGGCCTAACATTTAATACGGGAATAAGTCATTCGACCCCCAAATTAATGTTAGAGAAATTCAAGACCAAGCCCGAAGGAGATTCATTCGTCAAATCAATCTTTGAAGGTCTCAATCCCAAATTCATGAAGAGAAGCATCAGAGGAGATAAATAGAGATTGTACCCGCAATATTATTTGATCGAAATATATTCAAGTTGTACAAAAGTTTTATGCTTTTCATAAAATTTGTTGTTACACACATATCTAACCACCAAAGCCAATCGATACATTGGGTGAACCCATATGACTGGATTACCTCATCAAACTGAATATTCCAAGACCTTGAAGCTTGCTTTAGTCCATAAATAGACCGATTAAGCTTACAAAATAAGTGCTCATGCCCATTTGCAATGAATCCTTCTGGTTGCTGCATATAGATGTCTTCCTGAAGGTTTCCATTAAGAAAAGCCGTCTTAACATCCATCTGCCAGACTTCATAATCCATATGAGTGGCTACAGCTAAGAGAATCCGAATGGATTTAAGCATAGCTACTGGCGAAAAGGTTTCATCATAATCGATACCCTCTTTCTGGGTATAACGTTTCGCAACAAGCCTAGCTTTAAAGGTTTCTACCTTTCCATCTGATCCCCTCTTTCTCTTGTAAACCCACTTGCATCCAATGGGACGTATCCCATCGGGTGGTTCTACAAGATCCCAGACCTGATTGGTGTCCATAGACCCCATCTCAGCTTTCATTGCAACCTTCCACGAATTTGCATCTCTATCTTGGAGTGCCTCGTCATAAGTTCTTGGGTCCGATTCTAGGTCTCCTGGAACTGAGTCCGATTACAACTGTACCGACGGCCATGATTATTCAAGGTTCATAAAAGGTTTTCCAAAATATTTTCAAACATCAAAACATAGTTCGAAAACAGTTTTCACATGTCCAAAACATAGAAAGGTTAATAGCGACCATATTATTAAAGCAGAAACAAAACGAAACAAATAATAAACCACCACTCGTCCTTCGTCCCGTCACCCGGCCGCTGCTTAACATGCATCCGTGAGGAGCAGGTGGGAATGAGCACAAATGATAAAGTAGTGCTCACTACTATGCACATAATAACATGTAAAGTGTTGGAACCCATGAGTATCTCGATATGCACAAATCACGAATAAACATTCAACATAAACCTATGCGCAGCGGATCTAAAGGTTTGATGTAGAAAACTTACGGCTTAAAATTTATGTAGATCTGGCTGGCCCGAACAGATGAACGCAAATCAAATCTTCTCGGAATCGAACAAACTTGACAAGTCCAGAAAGCTGGCGTCACGGCAAAGTCAACGGCGTTGACCGATCGGAAATCGGAGCTTCCACGCGCTCTCACGCGCGCGAGTGAGTCCCAGTAGCTGCGAACTTCCGACGGCGCGTGTGGGCGCGTGCGGTGGCGGCTGGCGGCGATCTCGACGACGATCTCTCCGACTCGTCGTCCTGGTCATCGTGGTATGTCACTTGCTGGTTTTGGTCTCCGGTTTGGATGGATGATAGATTTGACTGGAATCCCGTATATACCTTAAGATCTTCTACTGTATTCTCAAACAGCTATCTAGATCTTGTATCAGTGGAGCACAAGAAATAGAACAACTCCTTGGAAGAGAGAGAGAGAGAGAGGGGGCGGACGAATTTTGTAGGTTATGGGATTGTTCTCTTCTTCCATGAGCCTAATGCTGTATATATAGAGCTACAGTAGGGATCCTAAGGAGAATAAGATAAGGGCTTCTAATATATTCATACTGTGGAGAAACCCCACAATTAATATATTAATAATATTAAAGTCCACCACAATAATATTATTGCACTCCCTTTACCTATCCTAAATTACATTTGAGACTCCTTATTACAATTATCCGATTTACCTCCCCATGTTTAAGATATAATGTCCATTAATTAATTCGACCACTAATAATCAATAATTAATTAATATATTATATTACCGAAGCTAGCGCTTGCTCATGGCATTCATATTATGATGGAATAAATCCACCTGCAGGGTTTAGCATAATATTCCTTCATGAACTCACTTCGGGATCTCATTACCCAATTCATTAAGTACGTCGACCCGGCTTGGATCTCACCCAAAGAATCAAAGCAACAACAATTATGTGCACATGCCTATTTAATATCTTACGGGTTAAGAGCA
>CACSLK010028802.1:902743-917730 GCA_902706635.1 Striga hermonthica | reverse complement strand
CTAGGCCAAATTGATGTCCATATGGAAATTACACGTTTTTTTATACCTGCCAATTTGTTTAATTTAGATTCTTTAATTTCTATAAATGGTGAATCTTCAAAGAATTATCCATAAGTTGCCATATGGAGGGAGGTTTGAAGATTATGCAAATATGCCAATTTGTTTTATTCAGATTCTGTGTTGATTTATTGTATTAAGCAAAATAAGTTATTTCTTAGATGGTACAATCGATATATATACTTATATAAAAAGTCATCACATTTACTAGAATTGGTAGAAAAAAAAGTCAACTCATAATTAATTGCACATCATATTTAGAAAGTTTTTAGATTTTTAAAATAATAAAATAGGGTAGCATTAAATGCCCATAAAATTGTGGGTTTTGTTAAATTCATTTTTAATAAAATCTGCATCCAAATTTACTATGGTTTTAAAGTGAAAAATTGAAATTGAAAATCTCTTCTCATTTTAGTTATTGCATTCAACACTTGGACCAATTTAAAAATTATTCCTTAAATGAAGGAATTTATAGATAACTGTTATTTGTACTCAATGACTTGATTATTTTCCATAAAAAAAGAGACATATTACAAACTAGTGAATCATATATTACCTAATTCAATATCTTAACATTAAGGAATAAATCCATAGTATTATGTAAATCCGTATCTCATATTATTATATCATTAAGAATATATTATAGTTATATTATTAAATCACAAAAAGATATTAAACCCGTATTGTTAAAAAAAATAATTCATATAATTTTATAACAATTCTACTAAACTATTTAACCATATTTCTTTTTATTATATAATAAAATAATAATTAAATATTATATGATGAACATGAATAAGTAAAACTGTTACTTTCTCTTATATTAAGGGATATTATATGCTAAAACTAAATTTTTATTAGTATAAATGTTTTAGTAATGATAATATATTAATTATTTTACAAGCTAACTTAATATGCTCATATATTAGTATAAATGTTTTAGTGAGATAATATATTAATTATTTTACAAGTTAGCCCTAACATGCTCATATTTAATGTTCTGGCTAAAAACAACATTGGATAAAAGATGTGGAAAAAAGTTTATAACCCTATTGTTTTTTAGAATTGACGTTGATTAAAAGAGGTAGAAAATAGATAATAACCCTACTACTTTTTAGACTTAAACGGACAAGACTGTGAAAATAACTCATTTAATATCTTTGTCTCGTGCATCGCACGGGGTACGTACTAGTACTTTCTTATGGTGAATTCAAATCACCAAAAAGAATACATTTATGAACATGGTGTTTCGTAGTGCTATCTATTAAAAACAATAAAAAATGAAAGATAAATTCTGAGTTCATTTGTTATATTTTTGTAGGATATTTCTTTTTCGGGAGAAAAATTAATTAGAGGATTTTCTGTATTTTTTTTGGACTGGACTATTGATATGTAGTATTATTTATTTATTTATTATTTTTTTCCCGGAATGATAGAGGTAATATTATAACCAAAAGCACAATGTGCGAATAAAAATACAAAGATCCCAACATGAGAAGAAAGAACAACCAAAAGATGTAAAAATGGGAGGTTAGGTCAGACGACCGCCTAGAATCCTGACTCTAGCAACGCTAGAAACCAAAAACTAGACTCACGAGACTAACACAACAAAACACAAATAAAAACTACAAAGCTCCCAACAGGAGAATAGAGACGGGAGCTTCTCCCCACAGGAGAATAAATGTTTGAAATAGTTAAAATGTAAGTGACATCTTGTCTCGGCTTTTTGGTCCTATATTGGGCATATATTGTGTAGTTAATAAATATATTTATAGAAATATTAAAATAAAAAAAGGGAAAAAATGTTTTCGTAATTTTTTTGTTTTTAATAATAACATGATATCATTCAATCAATCATTCAACGATACAATTTGAAAGAAAGGAGCTAGAAAAGACGGGAGACAATCCTTCCACAAGAAGGATCCCGTCGATCGAATAGCCTTTTAGCTAAATTATGAGCTATAACATTGTGCTCACGACTAACATGACTACAATTCCCACAATTTAACAACCTCAACCGATATACCAAAGATGATAGAAGCAGCGTCAGTTTTGGCGCTTTGAAGCATAAAGCCTGAATCCAATGCAAATCGAAGTCCAAATCGCAAAGCCAATGCTTCTGCTGTTTCTGCGGAACAGGATCCCTGTTGAGGGACAAGAGCAACCCAACACAGACCTTCCGTATCACATTGTAGACATCGAAATTTTAATATTTTATTAATTATTGTCTTTATTTATTTTGGGACATAAATCCAAGATAAATAAGATATTTAATTAATAAATTAATTATTTCTTGTCCATCAAGTCAAATCTTAGGATAAGAAAAGAGATTATATCAAATCTTAGGAGAAGGATAGAGATTATGTCAAATCATGAAGGACCAATCAAAATAAAGCCTTCTTCTCCAAGACTCTCTCTCCTACACCTATAAATAGGACTCTCCTCAAACACCTCAAAAAGATCAAACACATCTCAAAGATTAAAGTTTCAAATTCAAGGGCTCCCAAAAACCCTCTTGAAGATTTGAATAAGTTCTTGAAGAACTGCCCGAAATTCATTCAATGACGAAGAAGGCCAAGAAGAAGAAAAAGAGGCGGCGGGGCGGGTCTTCCTAAAGAAGTAAAGAGACGCCTTTCACGCTTATCAAGTCAATCCAAAAATATCAACGACGTTCAAGCGACATTCAAGCTGCGTTCGTTGAGAAGTTCAACCGACATAGCGTTAAATCCGAAAAAAAAAAGCTATCAAGCCCTCAAGTCAACGATATTCAAGTCAAAATCTATCTTTTAAGAGGATAAAAAAATCAAGTCCTCAAAGAAGACTTCTTCAACCAAGTCAAGGCCTAACATTTAATACGGGAATAAGTCATTCGACCCCCAAATTAATGTTAGAGAAATTCAAGACCAAGCCCGAAGGAGATTCATTTGTTAAATCCATCTTTGAAGGCCTCAATCCCAAATTCGTGAAGAGAAGAATCAGAGAAGATAAATAGAGACTGTACCCGCAATATCATTTGATCGAAATATATTCAAGTTGTACAAAAGTTTTATGCTTTTCATTAAATTTGTTGTTACAAATTTGGCACGCCCAGTGGGACTTTCTCTACCTCTCATCTCTTCTCTTCAAATCAAGTCTGAAGATCTTTGAAGATGCATTAAGACCTCTGTGAATAAAAATGTACTCGGGGGCAACGAAGGATGATCTCTTCCTAAACCATGAATCCGTCGAAAATCATTGTGTTCATCAAACATCCGAATAGGGGAAACAAAAGTGGTCTTCCATATTCTTCTCAAATTCCATGGGGGCAATTTACATGAGAAGCTCTATCAAATCCTCAAATTCAAATGCTCCTTGATACGAGCCTAAACTATCTACATATTCAAATGCTCCTTGATATGAGCCTAAACTATCTACATATTTCAATGCTCCTTGATATGAGCTTAAACTATCTACATATTTCAATGCTCCTTGATACGAGCCTAAACTATCTACATATTCAAATGCTCCTTGATATGAGTCTAAACTATCTACATATTCAAATGCTCCTTGATATGAGCCTAAACTATCTACAAATTCGATGCTTCTTGATACGAGCCTAAACTATCTATATATTCCAATGCTCCTTGATATGAGCCAAAACTATCCAAATATCCAAATCAAATGCTCCTTAATAAGAGCTTAAACTATCTATATGGCTCCTTGACACGAGCATAAAATGTATTCATATCAAGATCTACTTGACACGAGAATAAAAGTTCTACATATCAATCTTATGGTTCCTTGACACGAGCATAAAATGTCTTCATATCAAGATCTCTTTGACACGAGAATAAAAGGTCTACTGATCATGTGTGATTTTACACCATATTCATATAGTATCTAGAGCTTATTTGTCGCATTATTGGTGTATAAATTGCACTATTGTGCTTAATTCTATATTTGTTGGAAAGGTATTACACGTGCTTGTTTTGTAGATATTTTCACATATTTGTAGAGCTTTGGCTATTGGAGGAGCATCGTGAGTACCTGAGACTCCCGGGATAATGATATATCGATGCACGGATGAAGAGAATGGAAGAAATGAGCGAAATGAGCCGAAAATGGGCGTACAGTGGTGTGACACGACCCGTGACACGGGATCCAAGGTCGTGTCCCCATCCGTGTCATCCAAAAAGAGGAGTGTAGATACTGTACATGCGACACGACCTGCGACACGACCCGTGACACGGGCGTGTCTGGTCGTGTCGCGCGCGCTGACAGTTTTTAATCTATTTCCTTTTTGCATAAAGAGAGGAGTTTTGGACATTAAAAAGAGCATATTAACCCTATTCTGAGAGAGGAACATAGAGAACACAAGAAGAAGAGCCTAGAACACACAAGAGAAGAAATTGAGGAGCAAAATGAAGATCAACTGGGATCAAGGAGATTGAAAGATCGACGAGATTCCTAATTTTTATTTCTTCTTTCCTCTTGAACTTTTATTGATCATGTCGATTTCTAATATGCCTACGTGTTTGAATTCGAACATGAGTAGCTAGATTTATTGATTCTAAGACTTGGTAGTAGATTAATATGTTGGGATTTTGGATGATTTATTTATAATTGATTGTTTTTCTTTTGAACCCTATTCAAGTATTTTTTTCTAATTCCATGTTTAGAACTTGGTCAATTCTTTTACATGTTTGACAATATTGTTCATAATTCGAGAGATGAGTTCAATATTAGGTCTTTAATATTTTACATAATTTACTTCCTTGAATCGAGAGATTAGTAGGTAATTGTGAGGATTTTAGATCTTTTAATCTATTTGGAGTTGAATTGCGTGTGTTGAGTGGAGACGCTAATATATGTGATTTAATCTACGGTTTTATCGATCTCGAGAGGGACGATAGGCTAATTTTGTGATCATATTATAGGGTAGATAAAGAAAATAGTTAGTTGTGATATATTTGAAGGAACCCAACTGTTAATTGAACTCATAGCCTTAGAATCTACCATTTCCATATATTCTTCTTAAGTGTTTTTCTAGTTGTTTTCTTGTTATCGATTTCTTATCTTTTGATTTATTTTCTTAGTTTAGTTCATCAATCTTATATTCGGTCGTCTAAATAAAATTGGCACTATCATAATCTAGTACTTGATTAATTGGTTGTTTGGTCTCTTGGGATACGACCTTGCTTGCCACAAACTACGAGCGAAGCCGTACACTTGCAGTCGAGCTTTAAAAATATAGGCGAACAAGGTCTACATATCAAACTTCAAGGTTCCTTGACACGAGCATAAAATGTCTACATATTCAAATACTCCTTGACACGAGTTTAAACTATCTACAAATCAATCTTGAAGGCTCCTTGACACGAGCATAAAATGTCTACATATCAAGATCTCCTTGACACGAGAATAAAAGGTCTACATATCAATAACTCCTTGATACGAGTATAAACTATCTACAAATCAAGCCATATGAAGAACTCATTGATACGAGTATAAACTATCCACAAATCAAGTCAAATGAAGAACTCCTTGATACGAGTTTAAACTATCTACAAATTCAAGTCGAAAACTCCTAGATAAGAGTTTAAACTATCTGCATGTCCAAACCAAATATAAAATTTTGAGACTCGTTCACTACCAAGACATTTTGTCCATGAACAAGTCTCAAGGGGGCATTTGTAGACATCACAATTTTAATATTTTATTAGTTAATGTCTTTATTTAATTTGGGACATAAATTCAATATAAATAAGATATTTAATTTATAATTTAATTATTTCTGCCCACCAAGTCAAAACTTAGGATAAGGAAAGAGATTATATCAAATCTTAGGAGAAGGATAGAGATTATGTCAAATCATGAAGGACCAATCAAATTGAAGTCTTCTTTTCCAAGACTCTCTCTCCTACACCTATAAATAGGACTCTCCTCAAAAACCTAAAAAAGATCAAACACATCTCAAAGATTAAAGTCTCAAATTCAAGGGCTCTCAAGAACCCTCTTGAAGATTTGAAGAAGTTCTTGAAGAACTGCCCAAAATTCATTCAATGAAGAAGAAGGCCAAGAAGAAGAAAAATAGGCGGCGGGTCATCCTCAAGAAGTAAAGAGACGACTTTCACGCTTCTCAAGTCAATCCAAGAATATCAACGACGTTCAAGCGACATTCAAGCTGCGTTTGTTGAGAAGTTCAACCAACATAGCATTTGATTCGGGAAAAAGCTATCAAGCCCCCGAATCAACATTATTCAAGTCAGAGTCCCTCTTTCAAGAAGATCAAAGAATCAAGTCTTCCAAGAAGTAATATTCAATCAAGTAAAGGCCTAACATTTAATACGGAAATAAGTCATTCGACCCCCAAATTAATGTTAGAGAAATTCAAGACCAAGCCCGAAGGAGATTCATTCGTCAAATCCATCTTTGAAGGTCTCAATCCCAAATTCATGAAGAGAAGAATCAGAGGAGATAAATAGAGATTGTACCCGCAATATTATTTGATCGAAATATATTCAAGTTGTACAAAAGTTTTATACTTTTCATAAAATTTGTTGTTACACACATATCTAACCACCAAAGCCAATCGATACATCATTCATAGCAACATCACAAAAAAAATTAAAAAACCTATTTTACATGTCAATACAATCCACATAACTTTAATTCTTAATGAGAATATAGTACTTATTTTCTTATATAATTAAATAAATATTTGTACAATAAATTGAGAATTGAAAAAATTATTCATGTTAATTGATTTTAACTCATTTCTTTAAAACATGTCATTAAAAAAAGTTAGAAATCTATTATTACTATTTAATTTATTTTATAATTAAAATATAAATATATTCAAATTTAACAAAAAAAAAATTATAATATTATAAATTTTGATAATAAAAAATTTATATAGATAAACATGATATATCATGCATTAAATTGAATGATATCCTGTCACAATATTTATTATTAGTCTTTTAAAAACATAAATGATTTGTTTAATTTTTAACAAATCAATATTTAAAACTTTTAGCCTTGCCTGATGCATCGACTTTCCCATAAATAATGTAATATCGCCTTAACGTCCATTCATATTGAATGTATACTTTTAGTGTTTGAAAATGTTTATAACTTAATTCATCGCATTTTGACTCTTATGCTACGTAGCGTAAATAAAAGTCCGTGTTGCGTACGCTATAAAAGTATAAAATTTAGTTTGTTAGAAATATCAAAATATTATCACATAATAAAATTAGGTGGTTAATTTAAACAATCTTAATACATATTTTATTAAAATAAATTTTATAACAAAATAATAATTGAATATTATGATGAATAAAAAGAGAGCAATTTTATTTTTGTATGAAATGTTTGAATTTAAAGGGTTTGTATTTTATTTGGTATGGATAAATATGTATTTCGATATAAAATAAGTGATATGAATTATTTTGTATGGGTATGAAAGTCAAATTTTAGATTTAATTGTTATAAAATCAAGGTGATATGCTTTTCAAATTTTAGCATATTCCAATAAGAATTAGCCATAAGACATTGATGATAATTCGACAATTGGTATGTATTTTTCTTGAAAATTAGAGAGATCTTTGAACAAATATTTGTTAATAAGAATTAAAATTTGTAATTTAATTATAGAGAATTAGTTGATAAATTTGAATGACAAGGTAATTGACAATAAATCTATAAAATTTCGAGATTAATAATATATATATATATATATATATATATATATATGTATATATATATATATGGAGAATTATTGTGTAGTCCAAATTTGGGTTCGGAATTTAAAATACAAACAAATAATTATTCATAACTTATGAATCAATAGTAATTTGACCGTATATAGAATATTCAGTTGTTTATAATTTAATAAATTACTCGACTACTTAATTTTTTTATATGGATAGTTTACGAAAAAATAAACTTATTTTAATCAATAAAACAATATGAGTTTTAACATTATACTTATTATTCACATGGAATTTTAAATTTATGATAAAATTTCATCAAATAATTATTTTATGAAAATATTATATAATTTATTAGCAGTTATGTGCATTGTACGAGTTGTATACTAATTTTATATATACATGATTTATGTAATTTTGCACAATTTAAATATCACACAATATTAAAGAAATTAATATAGATGAATTGAATTACATATTGATTCCATATATTTAAATTAAATATTATTTAATGGACATTTTCAATTTAAAAATATTAATGAATATCTCTTACCCGTGCATCGCACGGGATTCATACTAGTTATGAGAAACTTATATGCAGTTCAAATGTGATAGGCCTCTTATTTTGAATATATTGGATCGAGGTTGCAGAAATAATGTCATAATTGTACAATGAGTAATACTCATGGTCAAAAGATATAACTTTCTTGTATTTAATTAGCACTTCTTATATTTTAAGAATCTTAAGCATCCAAGGGTTACCGATTTCCGGTTAGAATTTTCTTCCACATGGAAGTTTGCAGTAACTATCGGTTTCCGGTGGTAAAAATTGATTGATTCTTTTCTCCCTCTCTTAATAACTCTCTTCTCCTTTACTCCTATCATCTTTTCTATCATCTGCCTATCGCAATCCAAATCTCAAGATGCAAGACGATATATCTAATCGATTCCAAAAAAGAAATTCTTATCTAAAAAAGAGGAAAACATCACAGACTTGGAGCTCTCAGACATCAGGCTCATCGCAGATGAGTGCAGACGGATTCTATTTGGGAAGATCGTAGGGGACAGGAAAGCACACCTCCTTGGTCTTAAAAGAACTATGGTACAAATCTGGCAACTCAAACAACCGCTCATGGTCAGAGAAATTGAACCTAGCTTCTTCCGATTCATCTTTGATTCAGAAGCTGAGAAGAACAGGGTAGCATTGGGGGAAAATTGGTCCTTCGAAAACCAATATATCATCGACAAAGAATGGAAAGAGGACTTGAACGCTAATCACGACTACTTTAAAGAAATGGATATTTGGGTCTAGGTAATAAATATTCCGCTCAACTGGCTCTGTTCGGAAGTAGGCGTAAAAATAGGCAGGTCTTTCAAAAAAGTGAAAAATGTAATTATTAGCACTGGCACTGAAATTGTGGAAGATATCTTCGTCTCTTAGTAACAATTTATGTGAGTGAGCCATTGTTGTGATGCACGAGTATTAAACTAGGAGACAAAATTAGAAAACTGGAATTTAAATATGAAAAATTCATCAATTTATGCTACTACTGCGGGAGAATCGGGCATCTGGATATAACATGTGCAACGAGAATGGTTGGCATCACAAAATGGACGTTAACAGAAGGACAATACGGGGAATGGATCAAAGCTACTGAAGGTATATCCTCACCATGATCTAACAAGTCCTCTGACACAATGTCTACACCTCAAGACACAAACAACCCTCAAGGCAACTCTTCAACTAGCAACCATCATGAAATTGGCAAAAGTAACTCAAATGTCCAAATCAATGAGAATGAAAGATCCCAGGACATGGCTCTTGTCACAAGAACCCAGACCAACCACATACAGACATTCAAACCAGTTTCAACATGCCAGCAAACAAAATCCTCCTACTTCAGTTCAACAACAATGACACATCCACTTGTAAAGAAAAAATAATGGACTTCTCTCTGTCAGCTCCACAAAAACCCCCAATGGGAGATAAACTCACAACACTCAAAGAGCCCATGAAGAAATGGACTAGGAGGCAGACCAAAGCAGAAGGTGTAAGCCCCTCTCATACAACAGATGCTCCCTCAAATCCTCAGGAGAGTGGAAAGAGAAACAGAAATGTAGACCCTGAACTCCCCAATAACTCAGCACAACCAGACACCAAGATCAGCCCAAAGAAAAAGCAAAAACAACTTCCTGCATAGGTGGAGGAAGGCAGCCTAATGTGGCCCCAAGTGGATAAATGACAGTAATGGTGTGGAACTGTAGAGGTCTGGGTAGACTCTCTACAGTTCCCCAACTGAAAGAATCCTGGAGATCCTACCACAAAAATTTTGTTTTCTTGTGTGAAACCAGAAAATCCAAAAATTTCATAAATACTGTATGTAGAAGTATGGGAATAAAGAATAGATGGGTAGTATCTGATCATATAAACAAAGGGGGTGGATTGTTAGTTTTATGGAACAAGGATGTTATCATTCACCAAATCTTCTGTAAATCCTTTTGCATTGAAGTAGAATTTAACATGTCCACTAATGATAAGAAATCCTGGTTTATTTTTGTTTATCTAAGCCCTTGCAGGAAAGCTAGAGTGGATCAATGGAAATACCTCAATGATTCTAAAGTTAAGTGGGGCAGCAAATGGGTGATTGCGGGTGATTGGAATGACATCTTATGCCAAGGAGAGAAAAATGGAGGGAGATGGAGACTTGAATAAAGCTTATGGGGTTTCAGGAAATGTCTAGCAGATTTGGGAGGTCAAGAGATCTACAACAGGGTTGTTGACGGATACATTGAGGAAAAACTACATAGAATGGTGGCCTCTCTTCCCACAGACGGCGCCAATAATGCAAGTGTTCACGTCCTGGTCCAGTTTGGGGTAGATCGGTTCTTGTCCTCACGGTAGAACGCCGGCAACCTGCAAATAACTCTTACACCGGGGGTTGTGTCCGGTGAAGAGCCTCCGATGCTTAAGTCAGTATGTGTATGAGTATACTGAAGTTGAATAATGGAAAAATCGTATTAAGGAAGAAAGGCTAACCCCCTTTATATAGGGGTGAGATACATGCCCTAATAGCTGCCCGGATAAGGATGAGCTGGCTGCCCAAGCTGCCCGTCCGTACTCTGACACGCCTCACACATGTCAGAGGTGGCACAAGGCGTTGGGAGCTGTCAGAGGTGGTTATCGCTATCACCCAATATATTATCGACACGTGTCCTCCTACACATGGGGTGAATATTCTCCTGGAATTTGGTTGGAGGCTCTTACACGCGCCTGTGACTAGGCCGATCTGTTGAGTGTTGAGTCCGCGAGATGCTCGACCTGCTGAGGTCGATAAGGTTGCTCGATCGTTTGTTTGGTCGAGCGATGGATTGGTCGACTATTTGACAGGTCGACAAGTTGTTTTGCTCGATCTTCTCATTGCCTGGCTCAATTCCTCCATGGTGCGACCCCTCCATCCGGTCCAGTAGACCGGTTTAGCTTGGGGTATATAATATCCTATATCATCTAGTCCCCCCCACTCTGGTCGAGTCTAAATGACTCGATCTGAGAGTGAATTTGTACTTCCTCGACCTCCTGGGTGGCGTGGTGTCAAATAAAGACCCTCTGATGGTTTTCCTGGTTGATTTTTGAATAATGCCTCATTAATTGCCAGAAACAAAGTCTTCTGTCACACGCCTTTCCTGTCGCATCTGCTTTTTCACCACATGTTCCGCTTGTCAGGTACTTGTCTGGTGTTTTAATGATAACGCCTCCTCGCATAACGCGCCCACTTTGAGTGTCGTGCCAGTTAATGTTGTCCACCATACTATCTAACTTTAATCCAACGGTCCCCATCTTTCCAACCCTTAGACTCTCTAAGGTTCAAATCCCACACTAAGCGAATTTTCAGACTTCTTCCACCCTTGCAATTTCGAACTCTCCTGCGCCTAAAATTCTTTCTGCAAAAAACTTTATCTTCCTCGACGATTTCTCTGCAATATTTGAGTCTTCCTAATTCTCCTCTCTGCGGTTATGAGTAAGTTGTTCTTCGCCTGATTTACGCTTCCTGCACTTGAAATTTTCTGTTTTGGAAAATTTTTTCTCTCTTTTTTTTTCGAATTGGGTATCTGAAGTTTTGTGATTGAGTGTTTTGCATCCGTGTGTTGAATTTTCGTGCTCGTCTGTTAATCGTTGTAGATTTCTTCCTCTCCCTTTGAAATTTTCTCGGAATCCCTATTCCCTTTCTTCAAAATTGCCTTTTTCGTGGAACCCTAATTTAAAAGCCTTCTCCTCCTCCCTCTTTCCTTTTTTGCCAAAATTCCTCTTTTTGATATTGTTCTTTTTTTTTTTTTTCAGATCCTACTACCTCGACCACCTCCTCTGATTCAGTTGAGTTATTGCCTTCTGCCCTTGAAGTTGTTCCTCTCTCTATCCTCCGCCCCGACGATACTGTTCCTACACGTATTTTCACAGCTCGTGTTGCATCTTCCAACTCCGGGGATACCATGGATAATATCCCCCTCAGCCGTTGTCGACCTGCTCTCGGTGCGTTAGACGAGACAGAGAAGGAAGAGGTCCTTTCTGCTCAACCTACTGCTCCTGCATCTTTAACCATTCCGCCTACTTCCTCCACACCTGGACCTTCAAACTCTCCTCCTAAACAATCCTCGACCAAGAAACTTTCCAAGCGTCCATCTTCTACTTCTCACTCCCACCCTTGGTTCAATCCTGAAAAAATCGGCCAACCCCTTGGTTGAGCGTTCTTTAGGTCTTCTTCTTCTGACAAATACGATCATCCTCCGCAGGATTGTTATACTTTTTTCGAGATTCAGTTCAAACTCAGTCTCCGCTTCCCCCTAAGTCCCGAGATGCTTCGCATTTGCGAGTGGTTCTCACTTCCCTTACATCAACTTCCTCCTAATGCTATCCGTTTCATGAACACCATCATTATTCTCTTTCACGTCCGTTTAGGTCGATTCGACCTAGATTTCCTCCACTATTGCTATACCCCATCTAGCAAGGTCGAGGCCTTTATTTGAAGAGCCGCAACGACGCCCATTTTATTAATGACACTCCTTCTAATCTTCCCAAGTGGAGCGATAAATTCATTTTTGTTTGGCCTGATGTCCCTTTTTCTTGGCCCTCGATCCCTTGGGTCAGGGAAGTTTCACAAGAGGTGGCTTTGGCCCCTCCTCCAAATCCACTTTTCGACCAACGGGTCCAAACATGGAAATCTAAGACCGTTGCGTTAGAAAAACTACTCAAGGACGAGAACCTTCACCACTACTGTGGTCTTCTCACCCATAAAACTTATCCTCCTCCTACCGATGAGGTTCTCGATCTCATTCAGATTGAAGATGATCCAGATAATCACCGAGCAGATTAGTCAAGTGTTTGTGCGTTTCTCTGTTTTTGTTCTGAGTAATTTTTGCTGATTAACTAATATAATCTGTGTTGTGATTTTGTTGCAGAGGTGCCCAGTTTCAACATCCCTCCGAGGAAAAATCCTCTAAAAACGAAAACAGGGGTTGTTTCTTGGTCGGCCGGGGGCCAGGCCGAGGGGTCGACCACCTCCTCTGGGTCTCGACCAGAGTCGCAGTCACGGTCGCCTCCGCGAGAGACCCCTTTGCCGCCGCCGCCACCACCAGGGCCACTGCAAACACAACAACCACAACAACAACAACAGCCACGACAACAACAGTAACAACAACAGCAACAACAACAACAGCCACGACAACAACAACAACAACAACAGCAACAACAACAGTCTCAACAAGAACCTCGACAACAACAACAACAACAGCAACAACAACAACAACCACCTCCCTTGAAGGAGCAACAGCCTCGAAAAACCCCGCCACCTCCGTCGGAGAAGACCGCCCAGCACCAATCGACCTCTGGTTCCACTGCCCAAAAGTCCTCGACCGCTATCAAGACCAACAGTCAGTTTTCTTCGCACAGGACCGACTTTCACACCAATACCTCCAAAGATGCTGCTTCTTCCAAAGACAAAGAAAAAATCTCTGAGCTATCTACTAAAACCAAGGACAAAGACCCTGGACTGTCCTCCAAAACCATAGCCCAAGAAAAACTTACACAAGATATACAATCATCCAAAACCCACTCTGCTGGCTCGACCAAGGCACTGGTCCAATCCAGCGGTTGAGATAACGCGGGACATGAGGTTTCCCTGAGGAAACATTCTCGTACTGACCAAGGTGAGGTGGTCTGGAAACGAGGGCGTACCAGCCATCAGTGGCCTGATCCGCTGGCCCCGAAATTGACATCTCTTTTGTCGGCCTCTACGAATGAGGTGGCCAAGCGTCTCGAGGGTGCCCTCCTCGAGGAAGATCGCAAGAAGGCCAGCATCACCTTGCCTGAAGTTGGCGATAAGCTCGTGCGGTGGCTTGACCAGGTATTATTTATTTTATTTCTATGTCGATTCCTTCCTGCTTTTGTTTTTTCGATATACGGATTGAACTGACTAATTTTTGCTCGATTACAGGGCTTAGTCGATTTCTTGCCTCTGTCCAAAGAAGCTCGAGATAGCTCTGGAAAATCCATAAAGAGCCTCGAGAGTAACATTTGCTTTCTGCAGGACAAGAACTCGACCCTCCTGCCACACAATACAAAACTCCGCGAGACGCAGACCGAACAGAGGGCTGAGTTCGAGGTCAAGGTTAAGTCCCTTGATGGAGAGCTCGCCCTAAAGAATAAAGTTCTCGCGGAGCGGGAGGCCACCCTTGCCGTGTAGGAGGTTGCGATGGTCGAAAGAGAAACCGCGCTGAAGGAGAAGGAGGTTGCGCTCGAGCAAGAGCGGATTTCCCAAACACAAACGGTGGTTGCTCGAGCGCAGTCGGAGGCTGCTCATGTTAGAGTAGGATACCCAGCGTTCCGATCAGATTGGACGTACTTAACTTGTAAATACAATCTATTAGAATTATATTAAATAATAAGGCATTACTTTATCTTAAGAGTAAGTATTTATCATATATTTGCACTTAAGATAAAATCCCTAGATCACTTATAGCTATAAGATATGGTTTCACATAGAGATGGTGATCATGGAACATATCTTGAAAGTTGTGATCTTAAATACAGTTCCAAGTCGTTGGATATTTCGAGATGGGATATCGAAAAAATCTTGAAAAGACTTGCACATAGTATGTATGCTTATTGGATAAGAATGTTGCATTCCATCAACATTAGCGTGGGATGCAAATACATATATGTGGGTGCTTGTTAGAGAACAAGTT
>CACSLK010028802.1:885476-897685 GCA_902706635.1 Striga hermonthica | reverse complement strand
GGAATAACAAGTGTAATATCCACTAAAGCAAAGCTTAAGTATATAACACCAACACAATCACCTCCGCATCTATTCCCGTCAACTCCTCCATTGTATATGCGAAAATATCCGCGAACTCTCTAACCAGGCAAATAAACCTCGATCGGATGGGCTCTTCCAGGTCTTTCCCAATTCTGAACTTCCTTTCCTCATATCCTTCGATCATGTGAACTTCCTCGACCTCCTCCTCGGGTCGGATATCCACCTTCTCTTTTCCCTTCTTCGACCTCTGCCTATCTTCTTTCGACCACGACCCACCTGGTTGATTAACCTCCTCCTCTTTTGGCCTAGCCTGCTTCTTCGCTAGTTGTTTGTTGTTGCTCACCGTAGTTTGGTAGCAGCTCCTCGAGGTAAGTTGATCTCCAGCAATCTCTTCAATGTTTTTGCCCACAAAATATTTGATCGTCATGTGGTACGTGGATACGACCACCTGAAATGCATTCAAGCTTGTTCTCCCCATTATAATGTTGTAAGGCGACTCAGCCCCGACGACCACAAACCTCACCATCCGAACTTTCCTCATCATCCCTGATCCCAGTGCCACGGGCAGACTGATCTCCCCCATCGTCATAACCTCTCCCCCGTTAAAGCCGTATAACGCCTTGGCCACAGGTTTCAGCTCCATGTTCAGTTCCTTATTAATCTGCACAAAACAATCATAGAACATAACGTCCACCGAACTCCCAGTATCAATGAACACCCTCTTCACATCAAATCCCACCACCTCCGCAGTAATCACCAGAGCGTCGTTGTATGGCAAGACCACTCCCTCAGCATCCTCCGCCTTAAAACTTATCACTGGCATTCGAGTCGTAATCCCCACCTCCTCTCGTTTTCTCTTCATAGCTCGAGCATGCTCCTTCCTGGCGTGATTCGAGTCGCCATCAGTCGGTCCTCCACAAATCATATAAATCTTCCCTCTCTTCAACGGGGCTTCTCCTCCCTGACCTCTTTTGTCTCCATCTCTCTTCGGCCTCTTTCCTCGACCATCTCGCCCATCTCTATCATCACCCTCCTCATCTCTACCACTTCTCTCCTCAGATTCTTCTCGACACCTTCTCCTTCCTTTTTCTTTTGCCCGATCATGATATACAAACTCCTTCAGGTGCCCTGCCCGAATTAACCTTTCAATTTCATCCTTCAAATGCCTACAGTTCTCCGTGGTATGGCCGTAATCTCGATGGAAACGATAGTAGATATTCGACCTGGGTCGAATCGGGCCGGTAAACCTCGTCTTCGGCCATGCCACATCCTCGCTCGCTATCTTCTGCTCCATAGCCTCGAGCACCTCTGTCATATCTTTCCTTAGAGGAGTAAAAGTATGGTACCTCTGTCTTTCGAACAACATCGATCTCCTCTGTCATTCATCCCACTTCTCCCCTTTCAAATCTCGACTCTCTCTCCTGGGAGATGCCTTTTTCAGCCCACTCCTCTTGGGCGAACTCCTCCTTGGCGACCTTCCTCTTGGTGGGCTCTTCTTCTTCTTTGGCTCTGATCGAGCCGCCCCTTCCAGTTTTGCAAACTTCATTTCCATCTCCTCCAAATTAATGTATTTTCTGCATCGCTTTAAAACATCCTCATATGATCGAGCAGGGGTCTTTGCCAGGGAGGTTCGACAAGGCCCCGCTCGAAGACTCCGTATCAATCCTCCTGCTTTCACCTCATCTGACGCGGGGTGCACCTCCAAACATGTTTGATTATATCGAGCAACTTACTTTCTCAACGACTCCTTCTCTCCTTGTCTCATCGCCATCAGCATCAAATATGTCTTCTTCTGCGCCACCGCACTCGAATATTGATTGGTAAGCTTGCTTGCAAAATCCTCAAAATCTGTGATCGACCCCGGGGGTAATTGATGAAACCAGTCAAGTGCTCCCCCCCGNNNNCCGCAAGGTTGATAGAAATGCCCTACAACACACAGAGTCAGAATACCCATTCAACACGGCCATGTTCTCCAAGGTTCTCACATGCATCGATGGGTCATATGACCCATCATACACCAGATTAGTCTCCTTGAAATTATTTAGGGGGCTGCCAGAATCTCCTTCGAGAATGGATGTCCCCGAGCCCTCCTTTCCGGCCTTCCTTCAACCTTGTCCTGCAACTGGCGCAACTGCTCCGCCATCCTCTCCATCACACGATCTCTTCCACCTCCTCCATCTCTGTAACTGGATATGTCCTCGTCTTGGCCTCCTACTGCTGTGGTTGTCGCGCTGGTGGCATGAGATGTGTGGCTCGTGACTTGTTGCACCGCCTGCACTGCCGCAGCCATCGCTATCCTCTGCATCTCCTCCCTGGTCATCATCACCATCTGTTGACCAGGAGCTAGTGCGACGGCTTGTTGTGGTGTTCCTCCTTGTGTCGCCAGTGGTGTTCCTCCTTGTGTCGCCACTACTCCATGCAACATCACTGGATTTTGTGGCGGCGGCGGTGGCATCATCGCCGCAGCTGCTGCGCGAGCTTCCTGGGCCCGGTGGAGCTGGCCTCTCCTCCGGGAATCACTGTCGTTGCTCCCACACCTTGAAGGATAGGTATATGAGTGATCGACATTTTCGATCACACCTTGAAGGATAGGTATATGAGTGATCGACATTTTCGATGGGCCAGAAAAACCCAGGGGAGGGCCATGTCCCAACGGCCTGGTCGTCGTCCAAGCTTCGTCGAACGTCGACTGCATGTTTTTGGGAATTCCGTATGCCATAGCTGAGCTTCAAACACAACTTCTAAAACGAAAGTTCCCATAGACAGCGCCAATAATGCAAGTGTTCACGTCCTGGTCCGGTTTGGGGTAGATCGATTCTTGTCCTCACCGGTAGAACGCCGGAAACCTGCAAATAACTTCACACCGGGGGTTGTGTCCGGTGAAGAGCCTCCGATGCTTAAGTTAGTATGTGTATGAGTATACTGGAGTTGAATAATGGAAAAATCGTATTAAGGGAGAAAGGCTCACCCCCTTTATATAGGGGTGAGATACCTGCCCTAATAGCTGCCCGGATGAGGATGAGCTGGCTGCCCAAGCTGCCCGTCCGTACTCTGACACGCCGCGCACATGTCAGAGGTGGCTGATGGGGATGAAGGGCGTATCCTAAAAAATGCTTACAATCGGGCCCGACGAGCTCAACTCAAGAAGGCTAGGCTCGAGACGGTGCATGAATTAGTCTCATGTACAAGCAACAAGTTTGGATGGATGCAGTAGAGTTGGACTCAAGCTGCCACGCCGCAGAGAACCGCCGCGCCGCGCCACTGTCCACCTTCACGCCACGAGGGGCACCACGTCCGAGGGAGAGCGACCATCACGCCGCAGAGCATTACGTGCTGGGCCTCACGGGCCTTCTGAGCCTCAGTTTTTTGTACCACTCCGTGAGAGCATCGCGCCGCGGCACTGGACCAGAGCAACACGCCGTGAAGAATACCGCGCCGCGGGGGAGAAAGACGTGAACGTGCAGCAGTTTTTAATTATTTTTCGCAAAAACTTTTATTTGTTTCCTTTGCTTTTATTTATTTATTTTGCAACTTTATTTAGTTTCCTAGTAGCAGTAGGAGTTATTTTTTTTTCTTGGCCAGATAAAAGGTCTGTACGTGAAAAGAACAATTATCTTGGATTATCGTAAATCAGAAAATGCTCGTCTTGAGCACAAAATCTCGTGTTAATCGACGGCCATTCCAGTGTGGATTTTCACAAATTCTTCGTTAATTTCTTATAATTGATACACGATCGTAACATTGGTACTTTCATTGAGAGACACCGATCGTGTATCCATGTCAAATCGCGAGAGAATCGATCATTTGGAAGAGAGTGTACGTTCTATCAACGAGGACGTACAATCAACAATCAAGTGGTGGCCAGAATCGAAAGGATGTTACTGCAAAACGCGGCTAGGAAGGCCAGGAGGGACAATTCCGATTCTTCATCTGAAGGGGAATCTGACGCCAGTAGTGAAGCCGAATTCCACAATGGATTTGCAGATGAGGATGATGCTCGTTCAAGAGGATCGAATCAACGGGAACGCCGTAAGAATGACAAAGCCAAGGTTAGCTTACCAAAATTCAATGGTACGGACCCTGATTCATGGCTAAATCGAGCTAGCTAGTACTTTGAAATTAATGATGTTCTGAGGAATGAAAGAGTTAAAATTGCAGCGTATTATCTCGATGGAGAGGCGAATGTATGGTGGCGCTGGATATCGAGAGTCTACAAAAAGAAGAACATCCCTATTCGTTGGAGACAGTTCGAAAAAGAGTTGATGACGAGGTTTGGTGAGTCCGATTTCCATGACTTTGATGAAACTCTTTCACACATCAAACAGGTCGGGAGTTTACGGGATTAACAGAAGGAATTTGAACGATTAGCAAGTCGAGTTCGTGATTGGCCTGAGAGTGCATTGATTGGAGCGTTTGTAGGAGGCTTGAGGGCAGAGCTTGCAGCTGAGGTTCTATTGGAGAGACCGAGAACACTGCGTGCCGCAACTGAAGCTGCTCGAATGCGTGAAGATCATTTGTTGGCCGTGAAGAGGGCAAATCACCCGGAGGTGCGTCGTCCCAGTACTTTTTCGGTTCGCACATCAGGAGCCGGAGAGGGAACCTTAGCTGGAAATACAAAACCGATACCATCAGGGGTCTGACGTTTGTCTTGGGATGAGATGCAGTAGAAGAGAGAGAAGGGTCTATTTTTTAACTGTGATGAAAAATTTGTGCCTGGGCATAGGTGTAAAACAAAGCAGTCCTTTCTAATTGAGTTCGAGGCTAGTGAAGAAGATGGAGAAGAGGTAGACGAAGCCAAATATGACACCGATACACACGTGGATAATCCCGAGATCTCGGTTCATGCAATGGCAGGAACTCAAGGCCCTAAGACAATGAGGTTGTCAGCATGGTTCCGAGATAGACGAGTAGTGGTGCTGGTGGATAATGGTTCGTCCCATAATTTCATCAACTCTACATTGTCTACTAAATTGAATTTACCAGTGACTAGGATGGAACCTTTTGATGTGAGGGTGGCTAATGGGGACCGATTGAGATGTTCGGAGATAGTGAAAGATGTGCCTATCAAGGTACAAGGGGTAATTTTAAAAGCTGACCTTTATGCTTTGACGTTGGTTGGACCAGATGTTGTATTAGGTGTTCAATGGTTGGAAGGGATGGGCCCGGTAACTACAGACTATAAGGTTGGCAGCATGGAATTTCGTTGGGGCAACGGGATGGTCAAGTTGTCTGCCGGGATTAACGAAGGGGCAAAGAAGGTTAGTTTGAAGAATATGGAGAAACTGCGGAAAGGGGGTAGCCAGCTCTTTGATATCAAGATGGATGAGGCAGAGGAAGAGATCGAGACGAAGCCACATCATGATTGGTAGATACAAAATTTACTGGACCAGTTTGAAGAGGTGATGAACGAACCGAGGGGTCTTCCCCCAAGGCGAACTTTCGATCATCATATTCCTTTGAAAGATGAGAATCAGGCGGTACGTGTTCACCCCTATCGGTATGAACATTTCCAGAAGACGGAGATCGAGAAACAAGTATGGGAAACGCTTGATACTGGATTAATCAGGCATAGCTCAAGCCCATTCTCTTCCTCCGTGTTATTAGCTAAGAAGAAGGACGAGACTTGGCGTTTTTGTACCGATTATCGGGCTCTGAATGCTGCCACCATAAAGGACCGATTTTCAATTCCCAGTATTGATGATATGTTGGATGAACTGGGAGGATCAAAATATTTTTCGAAGCTGGATTTAAGGGCCGGATACCATCAGATAAGATTAGCTGAAGACGACATTGCGAAGACGGCATTTCGAACTCACCAAGGACACTACAAGTATTTGGTAATGCCCTTTGGATTATGTAATGCCCCGTCAACTTTTCAGTTTGCTATGAATTCTATCTTTCGAGCTCTCTTGAGAAAATTTGTTTTGGTATTTTTTGATGACATCTTGGTATACTCGAACACTTGGAGTGATCATCTTGAACATCTGAAATTGGTAATGAGTACTTTGGCGGCGAATGATTTCAACATCAAACCGTCAAAGTGGTCCTTTGGCCAGGAGTCGGTGGAATATTTGGGGCACATAATTCCGTATGAGGGTGTGAAAGTGGATCCTCAAAAAATTGAGGCAATGCAAGAGTGGCCAAAACCGAAGAGCTTGACCGAATTGAGAGAGTTTTTGGGACTAACCGGCTATTATCGAAAATTTTTCAAGGATTATGGTTCGATTGCTAAGGCCTTGACGGACATGACAAAAAGGGGGGGATTCAAATGGACGGTGGCAAGTGAACAAGCGTTTGACCAGCTCAAATTGGCTATGACTACTACTCCCGTCATAGCCATGCCTCAATTTGACGTCATGTTTGAGGTACACACCGATGCCAGTGATATAGAAATTGGTGTTGTTCTCTCACAAGAGAATCGACCGATCGCTTATTTGAGCAAGGCGTTGGGAAGCATGTGTGTGAGGCAGTAAGGGTCTGGAGGCCGTACCTTTTGGGTCGACATTTCATGATTGTGACGGATCAACAGCCTCTGAAGCATTTGCTAGAGCAACGCATAGTGACCTTGGAGCAACAGAAATTTGTATCAAAGCTGATGGGGTTCGATTTCGAGATTTGCTATCGTCCGGGATGACAGAACTTGGTGGCAAACGCACTGTCTCGTCGCACTAATGTAGCGGAATCCAAGCCATTTCTGGCCCGACTTGGGCTATTTGGGATCAACTTCGGGAGGTGCATGCTCAAGATGCCTTCTGTAATGAGATCTGACGACTTATGGAGGTAGAAGATATAGAGGCTCAACACTATGAAATGTATGATGGGCTATTGATGTTCAAAGGAAAATGTACATTCCGGAAGCGGGTGACTTGAGGATTTTGATCATTCGGTACTTTCATGATTCAAAAGTGGGAGGTCATTCTGGGATATACCGCACGTGGGTGAGATTGACGAATACCTTTTATTGGCCGGGGCAGAAAAATGAAGTACGAGAGTTCGTAGCAAAGTGTTATGTTTGTCAACAGCTGAAAGCGAATTCATGAAAACCAAGTGGCTTGTTGCAACCCCTACCAATTCCCAATCGCATATGGGAAGATATCTCGATGGACTTCATCGAAGGGTTACCATAATCCAATGGGTTCAATGGAGTTATGGTGGTGGTAGATCGACTCACCAAGTACGCTCATATTATTCCGTTGACACATCCGTATACAGCTAAATCCATAGCTAAGCTGTTTGTTGAGTTTGTGGTGAAGCTGCATGGAGTACCATGATCTATTGTATCTGATCGTGACCGGATTTTCATGAGCCACTTTTGGAGGGAATTATTCAAGATGCAAGGGACCGAATTAGCTATGAGCTCAGCATACCATCCTCAGACGGACGGCCAAACTGAGGTAACTAACCGCACACTTGAACAGTACCTACGGTGTTATGTTCACCAATTTCCTACAAAATGGGAGGGGTTCTTGCCTTGGGCCGAATTTTGGTACAACACCATTTTTCATGCTTCTACCAAATTCACCCCTTTTGAATTTGTTTATGGACGAGCAGTTCCAACGCTTGTTAGCTATCCAGCGGGAAATTCTCCCAATGCAGAGGTCGATCGTGAATTGATGGAGCGAGACTTGTTAATCAGAGAGCTTAAACAAAATTTATCCGGATCCATTAACAGAATGAAGAAGTACTATGACAAGGGCCGCCGGGAGGAGAGGTTTGAACCCGGTGACTGGATTTATCTCAAGTTGAGGCCACACAGCCAACAAACAATTTCCCAGAAAGCATTGTACAAGCTAGGAAGTCGTTTCTACAGGCCGTATAAAATCATGGAGAGAATAGGCGAGGTGGCGTACAGGCTCGAGTTGCCAGTGGAGTCTCAAATACACCCGCTCATACATATATCTCAATTGAAACGGAGCTTGAGTGTTGATCATGAGGCACATACTCGGTTACCGACTTTGAATGGAGAAGGACAAATCATTATACAACCTCGTCGAGTTTTGGAGTATCGAAGAGTAAAGAGAGCCTGGCATTTTCATTGGGAAGTCTTGGTCGAATGGGAAGATTTACCGGTAGAGGAAGCCACTTGGGAGAATATGCACGATATTGGCATTCAATTCCTGAGCTTTAGCCTTGAGGACAAGGAGCTACTCGAAGGGGATGGGAATGATTGGGATGAAGGGCGTATCCTAAAAAACGCTTACAATCGGGCCCGACGAGCTCAACTCAAGAAGGCTAGGCTCGAGACAGGTGCAGGAATTAGTCTCATGTACAAGCAATAGGTTTGGACGGATGCAGCAGAGTTGGACTCAAGCTGCAACGCCACGGAGAACCGTCGCGCCGCGCCACTGTCCACCTTCACGCCGCGAGGGGCACCACGTCGCGAGGGAGAGCGACCATCACGCCGCGGGGCATTACGTGCTGGGTCTCACGGGCCTTCTGAGCCTCATTTTTCTGTACCACGCCGTGAAGAATACCGCGCCGCAATACAACAGTTTTTAATTATTTTTCGCAACAACTTTTATTTGTTTCCTTTGCTTTTATTTTTTTATTTTGCAACTTTTTTTAGTTTCCTAGTAGCAGTGTGAGTTATTTTTCTTTTCTTGGCCAGATTAAAGGTCTGTACGTGAAAAGAACAGTTATCTTAGAATATCATAAATCAGAAAACGCTCGTCTTGGGCACAAAATCTCGTGTTAACCGACGGCCATTCCAGTGCGGGTTTCATAAATTCTTCGTTAATTTCTTATAATTGATACACGATCGTAACAGTGGCGTAGGGCGTTGGGAGTTGTCAGAGGTGGTTATCGCTATCACCCAATATATTATCGACACGTGTCCTTCTACACATGGGGTGAATATTCTCCTGGAATTCGGTTGGAGGCTCTTACACGTGTCTGTGACTAGGTCGATCTGTTGAGTGTTGAGTCCGCGAGATGCTCGACCGGCTGAGGTCGATAAGGTTGCTCGATCGTTTGTTTGCTCGAGCGCTGGATTGGTCGACTATTTGACTGGTCCACAAGTTGTTTTGCTCGATCTTCTCATTGTCTGGCTCGATTCCATCATGGTGCGACCCCTCCATCAGGTCCAGTAGACCGGTTTACCTTCGGGTATATAATATCCTATATCAAATGGACTTCTCTCTGTCAGCTCCAAAAAATCCCCCAGTGGGAGATAAACTCACAACACTCAAAGAGCCCATGAAGAAATGGACTAGGAGGCAGACCAAAGCAGAAGTTGTAAGCCCCTCTCATACAACAGATGCTCCCTCAAATCCTCAGGAGAGTGGAAAGAGAAACAGAAATGTAGACCCTGAACTCCCCAATAACTCAGCACAACCAGACACCAAGATCAGCCCAAAGAAAAAGCAAAAACAACTTCTTGCATAGGTGGAGGAAGGCAGCCTAATGTGGCCCTAAGTGGATAAATGACAGTAATGGTGTTGAACTGTAGAGGTCTGGGTAGACTCTTTACAGTTCCCCAATTGAAGGAATCCTGGAGATCCTACCACCAAAATTTTGTTTTTTTGTGTGAAACCAGAAAATCCAAAAATTTCATAAATACCGTATGTAGAAATATGGGAATAGGGAATAGATGGGTAGTATTTGATCCTATAAACAAAGGGGGTGGATTGTTAGTATTATTGAACAAGGATGTTATCATTCACCAAATCTTTTGTAAATCCTCTTGTATTGAAGTAGAATTTAACCTGTCCACTAATGATAAGAAATCCTGGTTTATTTTTGTTTATCTAAGCCCTTGCAGGAAAGCTAGAGTGGATCAATGGAAATAACTCAATGATGCTAAAGTTAAGTGGGGTAGCAAATGGGTGATTGCGGGTAATTGGAATGACATCTTATGCCAAGGAGAGAAAAATGGAGGGAGATGGAGACTTGAATAAAGCTTATGGGGTTTCAGGAAATGTCTAGCAGATTTGGGAGGTCAAGAGATCTACAGCAGGGTTGTTGACGGTACATTGAGGAAAAACTAGATAGAATGGTGGCCTCTCTTCACTGGCTTGGAACTCACCCAGAAGCAAAGGTCCTCAACATATTTAAAAGTGCATCTGACCATAATCTCCTTCTCCTCCACATTAGTAATCCACATAAGCAGAGGAAAAATTCCTTTTGTTTTGACAAGAGATGGTTCAAGAAACCAGACATTAAGAAGGAGATTCAAAGAGCCTGGAACCAGACATCAAATGGCTCCCCAATGTCCAATATCACTCAGAAGATTAAAGCCACCAGAGCTGCCCTGTTGAAGTGGAGAAGAGCCTTCAAGGTTGAATCTGCCAAAAATATTGAGAGTCTCACTACTGAATTTGCTGGGCTGAGAGAGCAAGGGGCACCAGAAACTGGGAACGGTGGAACATTCTTAAGAAGCAGCTGAATGAAGCATATAAATCAGAGGAGCTGTTTTGGAAGCAAAAATCCAGGTTGCTATGGCTTAAAGAAGGTGACAAGAATACTAAAGTCTTTCATCCTTTACACTCCAAAGAAGAAAGCACAATGCAATATCAAGTCTAGTCAAGGATGATCAAACAATATGCATTACCAGATAAGATATAGTTGACTGCCTCACGAACTTCTACCAATTTGTTCACTTTAGAAGGGTAAGTTGATTTTGGTAATCTCATCTACTACATTCCTACCATCATTACAGAATATCAAAATGACACCCTTGTGGCACAAGTGACAGAAGAGGAGATCAAGAATACTTTATTCAACATGCACCCTGACAAGGCACCTGGATGGGATGGTATGACACCTGCTTTCTTTCAATCCTTTTGGAGTGTCAGTCAAATTCTTGCTAAAAGATTAAAGCCCTGTCTGCACTTATGCATTAGCAATACTCAAGCAGAATTCATCCCAGATAGACAATTATTTGATAATGTCACATTGCACAGGCGGTTTTTGTAATATCCTGTCGGATTAATAATATAAATCATGTTTCTAGTTCCGATATAATAATATTTTCGAGTATTATTTTCGGAATTTATTATTTTCAGTCGAAATTACCCGAAATATTTTCGACGTTTCGTTTACGTTCGGAATAATTTTGGTAATTAAGCTATATGCTTAGTAATTAATTAAGCATAATGTAGTGATTAATTAATAATTAATCACACTTAATTGTTAAAAAGCCGTAGTTATTTTCCCAAAAATCATTTCCAATTGTCGTGGACAATTTCTTCCTTTTGAAGAAAACTTTTCTCGCATATAGCTTGAGGTGGCAAAACTTGGGGTGATGACTAAGCTAGAATTTTGATGAGTTAGCATCCTTTAATTCATAGATTAGCAAGTGGCAAGATTTTATTTAGCCAACAAGGCTCTTCATCATCATCATCCCTTTCGGCCACCTTATAAATAGGTTAGAGTTGGGGAAAATTTTCCATTTTTCCTTGAGCATATTTTTCAACATAGAGAGTGAGAGTTAGTGAGATTTGGTGAGAATTTCTTGAGCTAACCGCACGCACGGCATGTACCGCATCGTAAAGGCTTATCGCACCGCACGCACCGAGAGCATAGCACGCACGCGGAAGCTTGAGTCGTCAAGCGTTTTGCAATCAGACGAGCTAGTGAAGAGGTAACTTCGCTTAACTTAAATTGTTCATGTTAAAGGCATGTTAGTTTCAAGTTATTCATGTTCATGACACGGCTTTAAGCCTTTCGGTCGTGCGAGTGCATAGCGAGCGTGTTCATGTTTTTGGTGTGAAGTATCTCGAGCTTTTGTCATGTATTTAGTCAATTCATGATTTATGATGGTTAATCAGCCTATATTGTTCGAGATATTTTCATGTTGTTTGATGATTTGGCCAAAGGACGTGGTCGCGCATGTAGCGCGCACCACGGGCCGTGCATGTGTAGCGGGTATGTTAGGTTCAGTCCCTTGAGCATTTCATGTCATTTTGTTCAGTAAATTATGTTTCATGTTCAGTTGAGTATGGATTGCCGAGAAAAGATCGTGATCGGTCGAGAGACGGCCCAACGCCGTCGGCGGCGCACGGTGCGCACGCCCCGGCCATATTCAGTCCATTGTGTAAATTTCATGTTTTCAAGTAATTTCAGCATTTATGTTCATGTCATATCAGCTTATGTCATTTGAAGTTAAATTGTTCGAGTGAAGTTGCCGGACAGCCGACAAGGGCGGTCGTGGCTGCGCTGCCCGCACGCAGCCGCAGCAGCGCGCCGGC
>CACSLK010028802.1:839283-850671 GCA_902706635.1 Striga hermonthica | reverse complement strand
AAAAAAAAAAAAAAAAAAAAAAAAAAAAAACCTAGCACCAACAGACAATATCAGACTAGCAAAAATGCTCCCCTTCTCTCTACAATTCTCTCTCTACCCAAACCACATTATCCCACTTTTCCGTCCGGCAACCACTAACTCCGACCGCCACCACTGTCGGAGGCATGTCTCCGTTTTCACCCCCTCCCCCCGGCCGTCGTCCCTCTCGGAACCGGTGGCCCCTTCATCTTTTCCGTCCATAATACCACCTACAGATTTCAACACCCTTTACTCGCACCCAGATCTATCAGAAATTATCTCAGTTGAAGTGAAGAAAGCCATCAAGGCTCTGATGTCGCTGTCTTCTCCAACCTTAGAGGAAGGACAAATCCCGTCCATCAATGGCGTTCCAGTAGCTTCCCAAGATCAAGATTCATCAGCCTTGGCTCATAAGGATCTAATCGATAAAAAATCAGCCCAACTTACTAAAGAAGCTCCGATCCCAGCTCCCCTTCCTTTGGTTTTTGAAATGGTTGAGGGAAAAACTTCCGACGTGGCCTCCATTTCCTCGCCAGCAAAGTCAACCTCAGGGCTGATTCGCATCTTAAGTCCACCGTCCCAACTGGTTCTATGTCGGAGGTCTTTTTCGGCTCACTGCCTTTGGCTTTACGGCCGGCGGCCAATTTCTTTCCGCCGATGATTGCTCCGGTGTTGCCTGATGGCGGCGTTTGCCCTACTTCTCAACCCCAAGGTCTCGTGGATGGTACTTTCCCCCAGCTCCAGAGCCACGTGGACGGACAGGATATCCCCAGGTTTGCTCCCATATCATTTGGGCCTTCCCCTCACCTAGCCCATCTCCCTTATTTTTCCTCAACCCAACCCACTCTACCTGGGCCGCTTCAGCCCAATTCCATACCTCATCACATCTCCAACCCTCAACCTCATTTACTTTCTCACCCGGTGCTTTCACAGGCCCATATTATTCCCAGCCCAAGCGCAGCTTCAGAGGCCAATAACCATATTATTTCATCTAGCCCTTTTTTGGGCCTTCCCCTATTCGGACCTCAGCATCCCAACCTACCCAATTTCCCCTCTACAATCACACAGCCTCTCCATAAACCTCTCCAACAGAGCCCCACCATAGCTTCACATATTTCTCAACCCACCACGCATTTAAACCACCCCCAGACAGCTCCCACAACAGCCCTTGTCCCGTCGACCCCGCCCGTCACCACTTCGCCGGCGACCGACAGGAATGACCTTCCGATGATCTTCGGGCCGACCCACAGAGCTGGGTCCGGCAATGGGGCCCCATCTGGCGAACCATCCAAATCGAAGTGTGGCCTAGGATCCCAGCCATTTCCTTCTCAGCCGACCGCTCAACCCACCTGTTTAGTCACAACCTGCAACGCATTTCGGGAAGTCCGGGAGGTAATTTCTACAGCTGAATTTCCCGAACTCTTGGCATCTTCTCTTGCTCCGGCCAAACAACCCACCGGAATAGCTCCACCTGATTCCGGAGACATCGAACCGAACATTTTGTATGTGCGTGAAGATGGTGTAGTTATAGCCCATCCAAGCAAGACATACGAGGGACATTGTTCCGGATCCCTACCGAATGGGACACCACCGAAGGACAACCCACCGAACACCCCACTGCAGCCGGGCCCCTTCCGGCCACACCTAATAGGCCGCTTTCCTTCCGAGAAGCTATTACGGGTAGGAAATATGGCGGTACAAGTGCCCCGTGCCTGACGAGCAAGGAGTTCACCCTTTATGGGGAATACGAGCATGCTTGCGGCTCCATCATCCGCTCGAAGGGAAACAAGGTGAAGGCTCGATTCTCGCAGGCCGAAGCTGACACCCTTGTCGGTAAGTTAGCTAACACCTTGGTATTTAAGTTCTCTTATGACATCCCTCCCCCCCGAGTTATATCTGCTGGATTAGGTCAGTTGGGGTTTAAGGGTAGATTCTCATTTAAGTGGTATAATTTCAACCACCTCCTAGTCACCTTTGACCTTCCCGAGGACTATAATGAGACTTGGCTCAAGACCTCCATTTTTGTGTGTCGATGCCCAGCTAGGGTGTTCAAGTACACTTCCGGGTTTAACTCGAAGAAGGAGACGCCTGTCGTCCCCGTGTGGTGCCGCCTCCCCGGCCTTCCACCACATCTTTACCACCGGGATTCCATCACCACATTGGCAAAGTGTGTCGGAAAACCAGTCCACATTGATGCCCCGACAGCCCTTCAGTCGAGGGCTAATGTGGCTCGATTTTGTGTTGAGATCGATCTCAGGGCTGAGCCCGTCCATGAGATTGAGATTGAGCAGGGCTCGGAGTCCTTTACTCAGCGGGTGATCTACGAGATGATCCCCGCTTTCTGTACCTCCTGCAGCCATGTGGGGCACATAGCGGCTGACTGCTACATTAGTGGCAATAAGCCACGCCCCACTCTGCCTCCGCGCCTCCGTGCGACTCAGCCGGGACCCTCCATTGGCCGGAGGGAACCGAAGGGAAAGGGCAAAGGCCCTCTCCATGCGCCCGGATCCCCAAAGGGGGTCAAGGATAAGGGCAAGGCTGTGATGGTCTCCACTGCCCAAACTGGAAAGGATGTTCATCATAACCAACCTAAGCAGTTGGCTTCTGTTGGGCCCAAGGCAAAGACCTCAGGCTTCATTCCCAGACACACCCTTCAGTCGGCCTTTAAGGCCAATCACTCGATCTTTGCAGTCCTCTCCCCTGAGGCAGAGGATGAGCCTGAGACCTCTACCAGTGATCCCCATAGGTCCTTAGACCTTCCTTTTTTAGACGATGATGACCTCCTAGCTGAGGATCTAGAGCAGCCAGATGCCTCGACCAGTGGTACGTCCATTCACTTAGCTGATGACAGCACTCGAGGTGTTGTTCCTTTATCTGTCCATTCATCTAGCCAGGACCGCTCCCTGGAGATGAGGACAGCTCCCGCCACCGCTCCCCCGAAAGGGGAAGAGCCGACACATCCTCCCTCTGCTGAGCTTGGGAGCTCGGCTGAGCACATAGCTACTCTCCAGCCTCACTCTCTTGGTGAGCACCCGAGTGCTCCGCCGAATGGAGCCTCTCTCCCTCCCATCCAGGAGCAGGCATGCGGTCTTAACCGCGCCCAGCATGACGTCTCGTGCGAGAGTTTCACCTCTAGCGCATTCGTCCACTTTGACAGAAAGGAGACGGCCCCAGAGACGGGGCAGGTCCCTAGTGCCGCTTTGGGTCCGATTGCCCAGCCCGATGACTCGCAGGCTACGAGCACTTACCGAGGGCGTCCCCCCTCGAAGACCAGACCCACACCGCGCGTAACACGACGAACTGTCTCCCCTGCCCTTCGATCTTTCGCCACCTCCCCCCTCCTTCAGGTGGCTCGACCCAGCATCGCCACAGTCGGACCACGTCTGGTGGCTCTCACGACTATTGATATGTCTATTACATCTATTACCTGGAATGGCCGGGGCCTGGCTAATAGGGCCACTCTCGCTCATCTCCACTTTCTCATACGTGATCATAGATTGGATTTCGTTGCCTTTTTAGAGCTGATGATTCGCACCCCTGATTTTGACTACTACTCACGCCGCCTTGGCTTCCACTCGGGCGTGGGTAATACTTCGCATAAGATCTGGTTCTTCCATTCGCGTGACTACACCTGTCGGGTCCTCCGGGATACCGACCAGGTGCTTCATGTCGAACTTTCTGCGGCCCACCTCCCCGAGCCCATATTTCACACCTTGGTTTATGCCAAGTGTAATAGGGCCGGGAGATATGATCTCTGGGACACCCTGCGTGAGATTGCTGAGAGCATGGAGGGATTGCCATGGATGGTTAGTGGCGATTTCAACATCTTTCTGCATCCCGATGAGCGTGTGGGTGGCCTTTTGGATCGTTCTAGGGAGATGTGGGACTTTGCTCAGGTTGTGGCGGACTGTGAGTTGATTGACGCTGGATGTGAGGGTGAGCCCTTTACGTGGGTTAGGGACGATCTCAAAGAGAGGCTCGACCGTGCTTTGGTTTCTGAGGCGTGGTCGAAGGTGTTCGCGGTCACGGCCGTCTCACACCTTACTCGATTTGGGTCTGATCATTCACCCCTCCTCATTAGGTGTCGATTCTCGAGCACCCCTCGACGTTCATCTTTTAGGTTCCAGAACATGTGGGTTCGCCACCACTCCTTCCACGACACTGTCAGGGACTCCTGGCTTCAGCCGACTGGGCTCTTCGGGATACGCAATCTCGAGGCGAAGCTCGACAGACTGCGGCGTAGGTTGAGACAGTGGAACTGGGATGTTTTTGGAAACCTCCATCAGCGCCTTTCTGTGGCTCAGAATGCGCATGCAGAGGCTGAGCGGGCCTATGATCTGGACCCAACTCCAGAGAATAGGACTGCGATGCGCCGCTGCCATGCCGAGTACCAGCTCCGACTCCTTATGGAGGAGGATTTCTGGAAGCAGAAGGCGGCCGTTCGCTGGGTGGCCGAGGGCGAGCGGAATACTAGGTTCTTCCAGGGTTTCGTTAGGCAGAAGCGTGCTAAGTCACACATCCACAGTATTGAGGCTGATGGGTCATCCCTGACCCAAGAGTCTCAGATTCGGGAGTTGGCTATTGCCCACTTTCAGACCCTTTTTACCTCTGACAGAGGGGCTCTCGATGCCCCGATCGCTTCTTTCTTTCCCACCATTCCTCCTTCGGTCGACCTCGTTGGCCTTTGTGAGCTCCCGAGCAGGGAGGAGGTTAGGGATGCTGTCTTCGGGATTGATCCCAACAGCGTTTCTGGCCCCGATGGGTTCTCTTCTCTCTTCTATCAGGTCTGTTGGGATATTGTCGAGCCTGATGTTGAGGAGGCAATGTTGGATTTCCTCTCCGGTCACCGGATGCCGGATTCCTTCACGTCGACCTCTGTCGTCTTGATTCCCAAAAGACCCAATCCGAGTTCTTGGTCCGACTACATGCCCATCAGCCTGTGTAACGTGACCAATAAGCTCATTTAGAAGATTCTTAACGACCGCCTTTCCCCTCTTCTCCCCTCCCTCATCTCTCCGAACCAGAGTGGTTTCGTCAAGGATCGGGTCATTAGTGATAATATACTTTTGGCCCAAGAGATGATCCACGATATCTCCCATGCGGATTTGAAATGGACACCGAACGTTGCGCTCAAGCTAGACATGGCTAAGGCGTATGATAGGGTGGAGTGGTCGTTTCTTAGGGAGGCACTGGCTAGGATGGGATTTCCTGAGCGGTGGATCAGTTTTGTTGAGGCGTGTGTGGAGCACTGCACGTTCTCGGTTCTGGTTAATGGTAGCCCCACCGATTTCTTTCCCTCCTCCTAGGGGCCTTAGACAGGGTGACCCCCTTTCTCCATCCCGTTTTGTCCTTGAGGCGGACTACCTCTCTCGCTGCCTTGACAGTTTCATCCGCAACTATCCACGGATGACATACAACACCCATGGCTATGGTCTCCCATCTCGCACCTTTCTTATACGGATGACATCATCATCTTCACCCGAGCGGATGTTGATGGGCTGACCGAGCTTATGCACCTTCTGGAGCACTATAGCTTGGTTACCGGCCAGCTAATCAGTGTGCAGAAGAGTACCTTCACCCTCTCCTCCTCTAGCGCGGACAGTTGGGCTCAGCAGATTCATGAGATCACTGGGTTTTCGCGCGGAGATCTTCCCATTACCTACCTCGGTGCCCCTTTATATAAGGGTCACCTCTCGAGAGCGCTCTTTGTGGACATTAGACAGAGGATGATCGATAGGATCTCGGGCTGGTCGCATAGACACCTTTCTTTCGGTGGTCGGCTTGCGCTGATCAAGAGCACTCTTAGCTCTCTTCCGCTTCACTTGCTCATGGTCCTCGACGCCCCTAGGTCTACTCTTGACGAGATTGACCAGATCATGGCTCGTTATTTCTGGGGTTACGAGGACAGTTCCGGGAGGGGGAGACGTACCCACTGGGTGAGTTGGGACTCTATTTGTCGCACTTTCACTGAGGGAGGCCTTGGCATCCGCTGTCTTAGGGATATAGTTACTGCCTTCTCCTACAAGTTGTGGTGGCGCTTCAGGGAAGGAAAGTCGCTTTGGGCCCAGTACCTTCGCGGCAAGTACTGCCCCAGACGTGCCAACCACCCTTGTTGGGTGACGGCGGTTAGTCATGATAGCAGACAGTGGCGGCGCCTCACTAGGGTCGGTAGGCGCTCCCAGGATCACATCGTTTGGGTTTTGGGTGAGGGTGATGTTAGTTTTTGGGATGAGTGGTGGTTAGGTGATAGGCCGTTGTCTAGCGATAGGCCGGTGTCGCATTCTCCCTACCTGCTTGTGAGCGACTTGTGGACGGACGGGTCGTGGGATAGGGGGAAGCTTGATAGAGAGTTGGGCTCCGGGGCGGGCTTTAGTGAGCAGTTATTAGATCAGATCTAGCAGATCCCAATCTCGGGAGACGGTTCGGATGGCATGAGGTGGAAACTTACATCATCAGGTGTGTTTTCTACTACCTCGGCTTGGGAGCAGATCAGGCTGAGAGATCGGCCTAATCTTCTCTTCGGAGCCATCTGGAGCGATCTCTTCACCCCTACTATTTCGGTTTTCCTTTGGCGCCTCCTCCTGCGGCGGATACCCGTGGACACTGTTTTACATGCGAGGGGGATCTCCTTCCCTCACGGTGTGTGTGCTGTTCTGAGACCAGACGTCATGAGACCGATACCTTTACCCACCTTTTTCTAGAGAGTGAGATTGTGAGGAGAGTGTGGGAGCATTTTGCCACTTGGACTCATATACCCCTACCCACCACAGATAGTTTCTTTGAGCTCCTGAGTTTTTTCTCACAGAGCACACACTTTAGACACGTGGGCTTCCTCATTCCTTGTCTGATCCTTTGGTTCACCTGGACGGAAAGGAATAGTGCAAAGCATAGGGATATTACTTTTTCGCTTTCTCACATTGTTTTGCAGGTACAGAGATATCTTTCACTCCTCACATCATTGGGCAGGTTCACTGCCAGAGACTGGACAGGCTGCACGCCACCACACCGCTACATGGTGGCTCCCCCTGCACCTGTTCAGCCTCCTCGACCTAGAGCTGTAGTTTGGCTTTGACCCAACGCACCTTGGGTAAAGCTGAACACTGATAGCTCTTTTGATCGCCATACCAGAGTTGCCGGAGGAGGAGGTCTGATCTGGGACCACAGCGGCGCCCTTATCACCGCCTTCCACACATCCCTTCAGGCCTCTTCGAGCTACGATGCAGAGATTCAGGCACTACAGATTGGCCTTCATCTCGCTGCCTACCTCTTTAGTCACATTTGGATTGAGCTGGACGCTGCGGCGGTTGTCACCATCCTGACCTCGGGCCACCAGGGCTCGTGGCAGATTCAGCACCCGCTTATGCGCATTAGAGCTCTCCTGTGGTCTATCCATCACAGGATTACGCACATCTTCCGTGAGGGGAACAGACCTGCTGACTACCTTGCCAGCCTTGGCGCCACCACACCGGACCTACATACGTATCAGACCGACACCACTGCTCCACTCCGTCTTCGCACGCTGGTACGGATGGACCAGTTTGGATATCCTTCTTTCCGGTTTTAGTAGATTAGATTTCGCTTCCCTTAGATCATACATTTATTTCGGGAACCTGTTAGCCCGATGACAGACCTCGCTCTATTTCCTTCACTTTTCCTTTTCTGCTTTCGTCTACCTATTGATTGTGAGACTATGTTGACTGTATTTGTTTGATATTTGGGCCCGTTTTGGGGTCTTGATCTATGTACAGGTTGGGGATCCAGCCCAATCCCCCGCCCCCGGGGCGTTGTTTTAAAAAAAAAAGAAAAAAAACCTAGCACCAACAGACAGCTAACCTAGCAACAAATGACTACTAACCTAGCACTAACAGACAACTAAACTAGCACCAACAGACAACTAACCTAGCAACAACATACAACTATCATTGCAAATTGAAAAACTAACCTAGCAGAGATATATAACTATCCAAGCAACGGAATATAACTAACCTAGAAAAAACACAGACCTAAACTAGCACCATCAGCCAACTACCCTAGCAGAAATATATAACTAACCTAGCAACAAGACACTACTAACCTAGCACCAACAGACAAGAACAGAGAAAAGAACTAGCTAGCAAATGCTCTCCCTTCTCTCTTACTCTCTCTCTCTCTAACTGTATCCTACCACCCACGCACCCATGTCCACCCGTCCTCCGCCACACCTAGACCCCCCGTTGGCCTCTATAACCGGCGGCCTCTGGCCGCCGGGCCTACCCGTTAATCAGTCCGTCCATTATCAATAATGGATCTCCCAGCTATTAACCTAGCGAGCAAACCATCCGCATCCAAGTTTCCCTCAATGGAGCTCGATCTTTTCTTGTCACAGCCAGAAATCCGAGATGCTCTCTCGGCTTTTATTGATAAAAACAAAATCCATAATCAGGAAGAAGGAAAAAGCATAGACATGGAAGAAGGAGAAATATTTGCAGAGGAAAATCGGGTCCAATTTGCGCCGGAAATTAAAGGGTCCACACCGATCGGAAATTCTTCGCCGGTCGCTTTCGGGTCTTATGAGGTACCGATGGATACTGCCTTACCGGAGAAGAAGCTTGCAAACTCCAGCTCCCTGCGATCGGTACAGCAGCAATACCCACCAGGGTTTGAACAAATGGCTGAAGCTGAGCTAAGGGAAAGGGATTTGGGCCATCCTCTTCTTGGGCCCAAGTCATCTACACAATCGGCCCATCTTGAGAGCCACATTTCCCGGTGCAATTCAGTGCCCACCAAATCGGGCTCACAAACCCTCAGCAACCATAAATCATCTCAGACCTGCTTCTTGGGCCTTCCTCCTCTCCAAAACCAGCCCAAATCACAACATTATTCTCAGCCCATCACAAACAACTATCAGGCCAACACAACAAACGTTCACCCCATCTCGCCTATCACATCTGCAGCCGACAGCATCCTTCGAGATAACAATGGCCACCTGGCCGGCGCCGGAGCTCCACCGGTGACTGGCGACATCAGCGCCAGCGATGGTGACGGATTCCGGCAAGTCACCGGAGCCTCCTCTGTGGCCGAGACAATTGACAAGATGGACGGTTCTCTCCCGGGACTTCCTCCTCCTCTAACCGATGACATGGAGCTGAATGTTTTAAATGTACGAGAGGATGGGGTAGTCGTTACAAGGCCAAGCTCAGCGGCTGCGGCTCAACCCACCGGACATTCCCCAACCGGGCCACAACCGAAAGACGCCTCCACGGCCAATCTCAAAACAACCGGGCAAACTACAGAACCACCCACTGGCCAACCTTCATTCCGGGATGTTGTTTCGGGGAAGAGAGTTGGTAGTCCAAATGACACGCGGTCGAAAAATGGAGGCTCGAGCTCCCCGAACCCAACACCGAAAGATTTCCCATTCGACGGGAATTACGAACATGCTTGCGGCACCATCATCCGCTCGGAGGGGAACAAAGTGAAGGCCCGCTCCTCCGACGCTGAATCTGGCGACCTGTCAGGTAAACTAGATAACACCCTGGTATTTAAGTTCTCATATGCTATCCCCGCCCCTCGAGATATATCTGCTGGATTAAGGAAATTGGGTTTTAAGGGTAGTGTATTATCGAAGTGGTTCAACTTTAACCACCTTCTAGTGACCTTCCACCTCATTGAGGATTATAATGAGGTCTGGCTTAAGACCTTGATTCATCTGTGTGGATGCCCAGCTAGGGTATTCAAATATTATGTCGGGTTTAACCCAAAGACGGAGGCGTCGATTGTCCCTGTTTGGTGCCGTCTTCCGGGCCTCCCACCCCACCTCTACGACCGTGCTGCCATCACTACACTTGCTAAGTGTATTGGGCAACCGATTCGTATTGACGCCCACACGGCCCTTCAGACGAGGGTTAGCATGGCGCGATTTTGTGTCGAGATAGATCTCAGAACGGAGCTCGTTCATGAGATCGAGATTGAATAGGGCTCCGAGTCCTTTGCTCAGCGGGTGATCTACGAGAAGATCCCTGCTTTCTGTACTGCGTGCAGACATGTTGGTCATATTGCGGCCGACTGCTATATTAGTGGCAATAAGCCACGTCCCTCTCTGCCTCAGCGCCGTCGTACGGCCCAGCCGGGACCCTCCGACAGTCGGAGGGAACCGTAGGGAAAGGGCAAAGGCCCTCTCCAGGCACCCGGGTCCCCAAAGGGGGGCACGGATAAGGGCAAGGCGAAGATGGATGCCACTGCCCAAACTGGAAAGGGTGCTCATCCTGACCAATCTGACCATTTGATCTTAGTTGGGCCCAAGGCCAAGGCCACGGGCTTCCTTCCTAGAGATACTCTTCAGTCGGCCTTCAAGGCCAAACATTCGTTCTTTGCTCCCCTCTCTCCTGAGTCGAAGGATGAGGCTGAGCCTCCCTCTACGGACCCACACTGTCTCCCAGACCTTGGCCATTTTATTGATGTCGACCTTCTCGTAGATGATTTAGAGCAGCCGGTCACTCTACCCACTGGCCCGACCATCCACTTATCTCAGGACAACATTCATGATGTTGTCCTTTTGCCTGTCCACTCCCATAGCCAGGACTGCTCTCTGGAGATGAGGCCATCTCCTGCCACCGCTTCCTCGAAAGAGGAATTGCCTACTCATCTCCCCTCTGCTGGGATCCCGACTGAGCATATAGCTCTCCAGCCACACTCTAACGGTGAGCATCCGAGTGCTTCGCCAGATGGAGTGATTTCCCCTACCCTCCCGGAGCAGGCATGCGGTCTTAACCGCGCTCAGCACGATGTCTCGTGTGAGAGTTTCGCCTCCAGTGCCTTTGTGCACCTTGGCACCCAGGAGGCACGCCCGGAGAAGGGGCAGGCTCCTAGTACCAGTCTTGGTCAGACTGCTCAGCCTGACGATTCGCAGGCCACGAGTGCTTTCCGAGGGCGTTCACCCTCGAAGACCATACCCACACCGCGCAGGACGAGGTGGACTGTCTCTCCAGCCCTTCGTCGATCCTCTCGCCACCTCCCCCCTCCTGTAGGTGGTTTGACTCAGCCTAGCCACATGCGGACCTCGTCCGGTGGCTCTTCCCATTGTTGATATGTCTGTCACGTCCATTACTTGGAATGGACGGGGATTGGCTAATAGGGCCACTCTCGCTCACCTTCGCTCTCTCACTCGTGATCATAGATTGGACTTTGTCGGCTTCATCGAGCCGATGATTCGTACTCCAGACTTTGACTATTACTCTCGTCGATTGGGCTTCCATTCGGGCCTGGGTAACACTTCTCATAAGATCTTCTTTTTCCACTCGCGTGATTACACTTGCCGGGTCCTCCGGGACACTGATCAGGTGCTTCATATCGAGCTTTCTGCTGGTCATCTTCCTGAGCCCATATTCCACA
>CACSLK010028802.1:821427-836754 GCA_902706635.1 Striga hermonthica | reverse complement strand
GGAGGAGGCTTGATCCGGGATCATAGCGGCGCTCTCATCACCGCCTTCCACGCGTCCCTTCAGGCCTCCTCGAGCTATGATGCAGAGATTCAGGCTTTACAGATCGGACTCTAGATCGCTGTCCACCTCTCTAGCCACATTTGGATCGAGCTAGACGCTGCGGCTGTTGCCACTCTTTTGACCTCGGGCCACCAGGGATCGTGGCAGATCCAGCACCCGATTATGCGCATTAGAGCGCTACTCCGGTCGGTCCGTCACAGGATTACGCATATTTTCCGTGAGGGGAACAGACCCGCAGACTATCTTGCCAGCCTTGGCGCCACCATATCATATACACACATATTCCAGACCGACACTGCTCCACTCCGCCTTCGCACTCTAGTACGGATGGACCAGCTCGGATATCCTACATTCCGCTTTCACTAGTTATAGGATTTTTGCTTTCATTAGACTAGTCATTTATCTCGGGCATCTGTTAGCCCGAAGATCGAACTTGTATTGTAGTTTCTGTTTTCTTTCTTTTTCTGTTTTTCGGTTCATTCTCGTTTGGTTGCGACTTGTGAGACGTTGTAGACTATTGTATTTTGAACGTTGACATTCTGGGCCCCAATTTTGGGGCCCTGATCTATTCACAGGTTGGGGATCTAGCCTAATCCCCTGCCCTTCATGGGTGTTGTTTGTTTAAAAAAAAAAAAAAAACCTAGCACCAACAGACAACTAACCTAGCAGAGATATATTACTAACCTAGCACCAACAGACAACTAACATAGCAACACCATACAACTAACATAGCAACACCATACAACTAACATTTCAAAGCTCAAGATCAGTTATTTCTTTTGTACTTGCGGGAACAGTTGATACTGGAGTAGCCCTATACAGTACATAGTCATGAGTCAATGTTCATTATTTAAGGTCAATGTTCATGAATTAAGGTCGACGTAAAATAGTTATTAAACCAGGTTAAATGTAGAGGTCTGATATACAGAACATTAGTCCAAAATTACCTAGAAACTTGAATTCGCACCTTATCAAGCCATAGTAAGTCAGTAAATGTCATGTTCCAATTTTGAGACAACCATTTAAGTGCCTCGGGATAACTATCAGAGTTCAAGTAAGGGTTATATAGTCATGTAAAAGTCATGTAAGGGTTATATAGTCATGTAGAAGTCAAGTAAGGGTTATTCAGTTATGTGAATATTGAGGCCAGTCATGTCAAAGTCGATGATGGTCTGCCTAATAAGACAAGACTTATCAGTCATTTCAAGTACGTTCATTGCCTCGATTCTCAAATTTTGAAAATTTGAGAAATCACAGGAAAGATTAGTTCATGATAGACTTTTTTTGAGGTTAATTTTGGCCTCATGGAAGGTAAATATTTGCAGGTACAAGCGTGTCGATGTTCGACACATCTTTCGTGCGTGATAGAGAAGACCAATCAACAGCAACAAACAACGCTGTGGTGACGAACTGACGCTTTCCATGCAAGGATGCATATTGCAAGAAGAGAACAATGCCATGTCTGAGTCATAGTACACTGGAAGATCACACAGAGTTAGCATTATAGTACATTGAGGTTACTAGCTTGATATACAGATATGACCAGTTATACAGACTACGTTGATGTCGCAGGTGCAATGTTCGCCAGGTGCTGCATGCAGGCATGCTGCACTCACTTGATGAGGAGCGGGCGCGCCACATTGCAATGTGCCGCGAACGATGTGCCGCGTTATCGAATAGATGTTCACGAAAGGTAGTTATTGAGATTGCTAGTTATCCTCATTTGTATCTGTGCGTACCTCTGAAGTCTTCCGTGTGTACCACTCTACTCAGGTTTCACAACCGAAGTCCAGACCAAAATATCAGCGATCAGCCAAGAGGTGATGACCAGTGCATCCAAGAACCATGTCTTGAATATCAAGTATAATCGATTGGATACTTTTATTCAGTAAGATGTCTATTTCCAGTCAGTATTAACCACCAGTTCACTAAGTTACTTTTAATTGACAGTTCTCCAGCTAAAAGCAAAGTCTATTCTCAGTATTAAGATATTGTGTTATAAGTTTATGTCAACGGTGAGTATAAGCTTCGAGTTAAGCTTGTACGTTCAGTTTAGTATTTACGAGGACGAAAATATTTTAAGGAGGGTGGATTGTAACGCCCCAAATTTTATTAATAAATAAAAATACTAGCTTTTAAATATAAGCTAGCCTTTGTTAATAAATGATCATATTCATGTTCAAGTCTAAGTTATTCATGTTAGTCCAGTTCCATTTTAAACTGGTTCCGGTTATACCGATTAAGTCTAGGTGTCAGGTCAAATTCAAGTTCAAGTCGAGCATCCTAACATATTAAACAACTAGTTTAATCAGTCTGAGCATAGTACTTAATATTTGTTTATATTATGTTACAGTTTGATCAGGCTACTGTTATTAGCACTACCATTTTCATATCGACGGTTCAGGTGGGGACTCAGACTGGGTATTACATTGATTATAATTACTCTACCATGTTTGAGGTATGTATCATTCTATGTTATGTATCCGCTTGGAATGGTCGTCGGTCCATTCTGGGTTCTAGTGGCCTAGTCTGCCCACTAGAGTGTGCACATGGTGTTCGGCATTTTCATGCTGGCAGATGAGGAAATGGTTATGAGGCAACGGTTATGTTATGGCAATGGTTTACCGATATCATGCTATGTTATGTTTATGTATATACCAGGATCATGATATTGCAATTATTTTCACTGTTTACTTTAGTATGAGGTCCTACGGAGCACAGTGGACTTTAGTGCTCACGCCCCATGTTTATCTATATTTTTCAGGTCACAGAGTCGGACCGAAGGAGTGAGCTGGCGGGCGTTTCAGGATTTTGGTTACATGTTTGAACTTAGAATAGCAGTGTTGTTACTATCTCCCGCAGTGGAGTTTAACGTTTTGCCACGCTATGATTTCTGCTGACTTTTACTGTTTGTCAAATTTAGCCATTTGATCCGATTACTAGTCGGATTTTTTATGTTATGATAAACGGTTTTCTTTAAAAACTATAAACGAATTTCAAAGCACAATAAACGGATTATGGTAGCACTCCGAGTCACGATTTTGCAACTAATAAAGTATCTTTCAAGTAATATTTTGCGAAAATTCAACTCTGATATTTATGACATAGCGGGGTGTTACAGTGTCCTCGACGGGCAAGAACTCCATGAGCCGTGCCACCGCTTCCTTAGGCCGAGCATATACTAGGCAAAGTTGGGGAGAAGGCTGTTGCACGAGCTGGGTCCCGACAGACTTTACCTCGAGAGGAGGTCGTTTGCTGGGGGAGTTGGGGTGATCAGTTTTCTGAATGATAGATTGAGAACCGACCACCACAGAACGATGTCGCTTTTCGGATGCCTTTGCATCCTTGGTCGACTGGCTGGTGTGATGGTGGGCTTGTTTTTAGCAGGTGAAGAAGGAACGTTTTTTTTGCCTGAGGGAGGAGGAACCCCAGACTTATCGGACTTGGACGAGACGTCCTTGATCGAGACATCTTTGGTCGTGGAGATGTGCATGACCTTGTAAGCCCCGCTCGACGAGTCCTTGTTGGTGGACTTCTTCTCCGAAGATTTCTTCAAGTGAGGCTTATGCAAAAATCCCTCTGCAAACATGTTCAACAAGTCAACATAATACAGGCACAAATTTTAGGAAAACAAGTTCAAAAATCCCTGCTTAAGCCTACATATGAAGGTCTGCAAGAGTCTGGTCGATTCATAAATCGATGAGAGTTTCGGAAAGAAGAGGGGAAAGGGTTTTATGGGTAAGTAATCCACAGTGATGCAGAAGATTATTATCCTTAAGCAGAGTAGTCGAATCTACAAGATTAGAATTCCAGAGGGCGATACGGTGGTTGAAATGGATTGTCGGAAGGAGTGGCACGCTTAATAGACACCTCTTTAAGCCATGGAGTTCGTCCCCATGGGTAAGGTTGTTTGGCAGTTATATATACAAAATGATCTTTCCATTTTGGGATGTTAGATGGTCGATCAATGATGAAGTGGGTATTATTTCGGCTCTTGAAGTATAGACCATCGGCTTGTTTTTAGGCTAAGTAGCAGTAAATAGAAAAATCTAAATCTACTCGACCCATGCGGGCGATAAATAGAATAACGAAGGTCGTTAAAATCCTAAAGGCATTAGGAGGAAGTCGGTTTAAGGCTAAACCATAATGACCACACAAATCGACCAAAGCCTGGCAGATAGGAAAGTGCAAGCCAAGGTCAAGCTGGGCTTTGAAAAAGTTGTAAGCACTAGGAGGAGGGTTATCGTAGGTATCGTTATTTTCAAGATTACACGTGGCCAAACGCTGACAGACTTCGTCGAAATTCAACTAATTGACCACGCGTGAGGAGGGCTTGGAACTTTTGGAAGAAGGGTTTGGATTAAGATGGCTAGTGGAGGAGCTAGATTTATTGATTGAAGAAGAAGGTGTACGACCAGATATGGGAAGGAAGTCTATAAGATCATGGGCAGACAGAGGAACAGTATCTTCAGAGTCATCCTCATTCTCGTCATCATCACCGATGGGTCGATGAGGACGTTTGGCATGGGGAGGAGGAGAAGGACTAGTCACGCCCTCTTCAGGTTGGTCAACCAAGTACGAGGAAGGGGAAACAACTTCGATTGAAGGGCTATCCTCAATAACTATCCTATCTTTCACTCACTGAACACCTAATCTACACCAGGTCGAATGATGTTGAAAGGCTGGGGTTGGAGAATCTCTTGTACGAAGTCGCTCGACAAGCTTGCGGTCGAAGAGGAAGAAGGAGAAGACAACTCTTCGCTACTGTAACGATCATTCTCGCTTGAAGTTGCAGAATCTGAACAAAAATAACGAAAAATTCTTAGAAAAGCACAAAAGGTGAATCCCAAGGAATTTTTCAAAAACATGTCTACAGGGGAAGAAAAAAGGAGAGGAAGAATGATAGGATGGGTTGCACAGCAGGAAAAGAAATCGAGAATCGCGAGGAGGGGTGAAGGAAAGGACTGAAAAAATTAGTGGAGAATCAACAAAAACACATAAAACAAATGATTAAGAAGACTTACTCATGATGCATGAGGAAGAACTCGCAGAGAAGACGAAGAACCTGGGGTTGCAGGATGCTAGAAGATTGCAGAGAGATCCGCGTTGCAATATAGTGCGAAAGTGAGTAAAGGTAAAGATTTGCTAAGTGTAGAAACCGAAGTATTTATAGGAGGTGAGAGTTAAAGAGGACATATAGCCAACCGTTGGATCACAAATCTTTAAGGGCCTAGATTAGATGATAAGTGAACAGTTGCAGAGATACGGGCTGTAGGATTAAAGCGAAGGATCTAACGGTTGTTACATGAAGCGTATTAAAGTGGGTACGAGATTGAAGGTAGCACGGATCACGGAGCAATCATGAGACCTGACATATGGAAGGACTCGTCTGACAAGACGGACAAGTGGCGAAATTTGAAATTCAAAATGAAAAATGGCATTTACAGCGGGAGATGGCCAAGAAAAGGTAAAAAATGCGTCGATTGATCGAAACAAACAGAATGAGACTCGGCGACATAGACTAAGCCTACTCTTAGATCCAGTCATTCAGACTCGACCATAGTGGGGGGGGGAACTAGATGATATGGGATATTGTATTTAGCTGACCGGTCTGTTCGAACCAGAGAGCGAACCGGGTTGATCGAGCCAGTCAGGGGTAATATAAGCTTGGCTATGAAGGCCCTGAGGTTGGACATGGGCAGATCCGCGAGGGCTCAACAAATCCCAATATACAAAAAGAGTTGGTCGAAGCATTTGATGGTCGAGCAATAGTGGAGGGCGGTCGCCCAGGTGTGGTCGAATCCAGCACTGGCAGAATGACTCAGTAGCTCGCCCGAATATGGTCGAACCCTAGAGCCTCCAAGGAAATCTCCAGCACATGAGTAGAGGACACGCGGCGTACCATGAGTGGTCCAGGACAATAACAGTCTCTGACATTCCCTAACACGTTCTGACGCGTTTCTTACACCAAGGTAGTGGAGGCAGACGATCATACGACTGGGAAGCTGTGGCAGCCAGCTCAGCTCGCCCGGGCAGCTCCTAGGGCAGGTAACTCATCCCTATAAATAGGGACGAGATATCTCATTTTACACACAATCTCTCATACACTTACATATTTTCCATACATATTTATCATCTTCTCAAGGCTGACTTGAGCGTTGGAGGCTCTTCACCGAAAAACCCCTCCAGTGTGAGAGTTACATGCAAGATCGGCGTTCTACTGGTGAGGAAGGCGAGGTCGAGACAGTTTCCAGCCAGTCAGAGCGTTTAACTTGTATTAATATATATATAAAAACGAATAAACATATTTTTTTAAGTCGGTCGTAATCACATTATTTAGGAAATAAATCCTACTCAACTTAAAAACATGACGTAAATCAATTTTTAAAATTCTGTGTGGGGCATATGTCACATACACAAATGTCTATAAACCAACATTGAACCAAAAATATTCTACAACCAATGCATCCCACAAAATATATCTCTTTACAAGTTTTTTCGTATACATTCAAAATGACATGGGATTTTGATGTAATCATGGATATCAAACAATATCGGCATCTATAAAACGACGATAGGTAATTGAAGGATCATTACCAATGGCCAAACCATCATTCTCAAGTGGAGGGGGTGAATTTCCTATGTGTCGTTTGACTTTAGGAACTTTTTAACTTTAATGGATATTCATAATGTTGATGAAGCCATGTTGTTTGGTACGTTATAATTTATTGTTTATTTATTATTTTGATTTTTTTAAAGTTAAAATCTTTAATAAACTATACTATACATTATATATTTCAATACGAAGCATTATCTTATATTTTTGTAGATGTTATTGGATTGGTTGTTTTAATACAACTTATTCAAACGAAAGTTATCGAGAGAATTCCTATCCAAATGATTGTATTCTCTATTATGGGTTTGGAGTAAGAATCTTTAGCATTATATATTCATGTTATATATTCTAATGTTTTTATATGATTTTTTTCTTACATATTTTGATTTTAATGTTTTACGCATTTAATATCTTAAAAATATTAAATATCAATGTTTAAAATTTATGTTCGCAACTCATAATATGCCCTTTAAAAACCTCTTGGACATTGTGTAGGAGAAACATAAAGAACTGCACATTTTTGGGGCCAGTTGTATGTTGTTGCTCCCGTGTCACAAACATAAATTGTTTGAATATCCTAATTTATGGCGACGATGACGTGCCAAATAATCAAACCATGAACGTTGTATATAAGACATTGTTCAATAATATATAGACTTAATTTTTATTATATTAATTAAATTATTAATGACACGATCTTTCCTTTAGTAAGTACTTTGATTTTTAACTTAAAATTGCTTTTAAAATGGACGAAGATAATAAAACCCCGTGCATCGCACGGGTAATGTACTAATATATATAAAAATGTTTGGAATTTACTTATAATAGCAACTAAAATCCCGCCAAATAATTCATATTTACTTTTATTAGGAATTTATTAAATAAAATTGAAGGGGCCGGTGTTTTTGAAATTTGAATCAAAAAAGATTTTTTTTTTTTTAAAGAATCTAATTGGTGTTTGTCACATATATGTCCGATATTTTGGAACAAATTTAGATTTTAGTTTCAATATAAACTAGTATGTAACCCGTGCGATGCACGGACTGTATTTACTTTGGAAAATATTAAAAATTAAAATGCATTAATAAATAAAAGAGTGATAATTCGTAGGAAAATTATCAAACCATAAAATGTTTCTCATGAAAAAAAAAAAATATATTATTTAAACTTTCTTGTACACCACATTATTTGTTTAATAACTGAGCAACTCGTCGTCCCCACAAACTAATATATTCAACACTTTTCTATTATTTGTACGCGAAACAAACAACATAATTGTTCGTGACTAAAAATCAATTTCTTTAACATGCCAACGTATAATAAATGTTGACCTTGACGAAACTCCATTTGTCACCAATCTATTGATAATCCAAATATTCAGTTGGAATGAATTTTTCATTGAAATTTCCGTTGGATTTTGACGATTCCAACGGTGGATTTTTCAAAGGGGTAGAAATAAAATTTCCAACGGAATTTGCATATTCAAACGGAAATTCCTACGGTAAAAACACCATTGGAAACATAGCAGTTGAAAACATCAAATTTTAAGATTGACACTAACTCTTGTTTATCGTCATGACAATATAAATGAATATTTATCTAAATAACTTAATCTTTGAAATGTAGTGATCATGTGTTATTTTTTAATTTCATGATTGATGGACTCTTTTATTAATTAGTTGGTTTGAATCAAAATATAACAAATTTTGTTGTCAATCGTTATTAGAGTTTTTAAATTAATTTGTGTAAATGCATAAATAAAAAGAGACCTAAACTATGAAAATTTTTCCATCTTTTGAAATCAAATAAATGGCAAACACTATATTTTAAAATAAATAATGATAATAATTATAACATTGTATTATCAAAACCGATAAAGGATATAAAATTCGTTTTCCTTTTCATATCGATAATGAACAAAAAAGTCTAATTGGTGAAAAGATGATATATACAAATCATGATTTTAGAAATCTAACATGTATACAAATCTTACCATGCAGAAAATTTAATAATATAATAATAAGCTGAATGAATTATGATTTAGATTCATGCAAAGAAAATTTTGAACAGATTGCTAAAATCATAATATATACAAATCATGATTTTCCTTTGAGATTTATTCAAATTTTCAAATTATTTGGAAATCACGATTTCTAAAATCATGATTTATTCGAATTTACATTCGAATTTCCAAATTGTTTGAAAAATAGAAGATTTATTCGGATTTTGATTCCTTATTGTTTATCAATATAAAAGTATTTGATGTTATTAATAAAAAAAATAAAAAAATCTGATTTACTATTTTTAGGAGATAATTAATGAAAATAGCGGGAAATTGTTTGTAAATTTAATTTATGTTAATCGTTATCATATAGGATTAACATATATATTAACATATAAGTAATATATATGTTACTTTCACATAAATACTAATATATATATAAATTATTTCTAACAATTATTAAAAATATGATTGATTCTTAAAAAGAAAATTTAATTAAAAATTATTAATTAAATATTTTATATTGTATTTTAAAAGTTTTTAAAAATACGTATGGTAAGTGTATTTCTTAAATTAAATGTATTAAGTATGGTAAGTGTATTTCTTAGATTTATTTTGATTTTGATTCTATATTTGTTATTGTAATCCTAAAAAAAATTAGATAAAAAAGGTATGTTAATAGATAGAGATTTTGTTAATTTACTATATTTATGCAATAATTAATCAAATTGGCGGAAAATTATTTTTAAAAATGAATTATGTTAATCCTTATTATATATTAATAGATAGATGAAGGATCCAACTAATTAGCTCGTCGAGATCATATTAAGTGTTTTTTTTTTTGGAAATATTTAATGATTATGGAAACAAATTTATGGCCTACAAAAATTTAAGTTAGTTGCTTAATTAAAAAAATTAGCATCCCAATTTGCAAAAAAATCCTATTTCACTTCCCCCACATCAACGTTTGTGAGTAGGAGATGATCTTTACCATTTTTTTTTTATTTTAGTAAATATCTTTTTGCTTTTTTTGTTAATATGTTACACACCAAATATAAATCATGCAATTAATGAAAGTAATAGCCATAATATTTGACCAAAATGATTTTGTACAAACTAGTATGTACCTCATGCGATGCACGGGCTGTATTTATTTTCGTAAAATTTATAATTGAAGGCTATTAATCAATAACTAGTATGTAACCCGTGCGATGCACGGGTGATGGGTCTCTTCTCAGATCTGGAACGGTCCAATGGGAAAACGTCCAGATCTGGGACAAACCGGTGCGAATGAGCTTAGATCTGATGTGATGGCGTTCGAACCGTTGTTGAGCCGCAAGAACACCTGCAAGAACTCAACGGCGGAGGGGTTTCCGGCGTAGAGCCTCCGACGCTCAAGTCAGTATATGAGAGAGATGATGGGAGCTGCTATGAGAGCAGCAGCAGGAATGAAAAGGATATGGAATGAATGTGAGTTAGGGTTTTGGGATTACCTCAGCCCTTTATATAGAAGTGCAACATTTACCTGAAGTCCCCAAAATGCCCCGGCCGACTTACCGGAAATGTCCATAATACCCCGGTCGGTTCGTATTCTGCCTACTTCTTAGTCAGCCTCTAGATCCTTCCTTAGCTTCCTTCTTATCCCTAACTCTTCCTTACTATGCTGAGGTGTGTCAAAGCTACCGAGAACCACGAACTGCAAGACTTCTCCAGTCGACCTGAGATATTGAGTTGAGTCGACTGGATCGCATTTAACCAATAGTGGACCCTGATACGTCTGACCGTTGTCTTGCTAGAGGTCGACTTATTCTAGTCGACAGGTGTACGTCGACTCGGTCGAGAGCCGGGATTCTTGACTGAATATCGTGGAACCTTACTGGCGAAGTCGACTGTGTTGAAGTCGACTTGATAATTTCGAACCGTTATGAGCCAGTGTGGCAATGTCACGGTTATTGAACCGTTACACGACAGTGTGGCTATATCATCTAGTCCCCCCCAAAATTACTCGAAGCGATTCTGAGCTTACGAGTAGATTTTGTCGACGAGATGTTTTCCTCGAATCTTTTCATGTGTCCCGTCATCAGTTGCTACCTCGGGTTGCATCCACTTGTTACCTCGACTTGTAATACGACTCGTCTACGCGAATTTTGATTTGATTAGATAAGTCTGAATCTTTTTAAATTTCAAAATTCAAAAGATAACACTCTCTCTCCACCGCTTCGTATTCTGTGCATCATCTTGGCCATTGAAAATGACTTTAATCCGAGGGCTGGGGTTTCTTTGCCTTCATTCACACTCGCCTCCTTTGAGCTTTCTATTTATCTCCGGCAAACACAGCTTCTCAGGTTTTTCGGCGCTCTAACTTTCCGGCGTTCTTCTCAGATTTTTCAGGACTTTCCGTCAACCACCATGAGTATGAGTAAGTTTTCTTTGCCTATTCGACTTGTTTTCGTGTTCTGAGATAATTGTTATTTTTCTGGGTAAATTATCTGAGCATAAGAACATCATTCATTTCCTGGGAATTGTATGTGGATCTTCTTGGTGATTTTCCTGTTAGATCTTTGATTGTAGGCTTTTTATTTCCTCCAAGTGTTTTTCTCTGTTAGTCGTTTTGTTGTGAGAGATCGACTTTTTTCCTTTCTCATCTCGATCTTCCCTTGTCGAGTCGAATTGACATGGGGAAGATTTTTCCCGTTTCTTCTCCCTTCTTCCCGTTGTCGAGGCGCTTCTTGCGCTATCCTAGCTATTTTGTTGACCCCTTTTCTCTGAATCGAATCACTGCTACGCTTTCTAATAGTTTTTATCGATTGCCATTCCTCTCTTTTTGTTTTAGATTCTAATCTCGACCCTGTTTCTGACCCCGTCTCCGGTTCTCTTGCCCGTGAGATTGATAACTATTCGGGCTCGGACTCTGTTCATCAAAACGATGTCGAACCGTGCTCTCGTCGAAACGTCGAATCGGAGGGTTCTGTCCATTCCAATGCCTCACCTTTTGGTATCGACTTGGCTGTATACAACCAGACGCTACTTTCGGGCACGCTTTGTGAGGATCCCGAAGTTCTTCAAGTCCTTGAATCCTCTTATCCCGACTTGACTCGAGGTATTTTCCACTAGGTTCTTCTAGACATCCTCATAAATGCGACCAGCCCCATTCCTTTACTTGATGATGACTTCCTTTAATCGAGTCTGTAACTATTAGTATATTCCGTGGTAAAGTTCTCATTATCGTTTTATCATGATCCTGCAGCCGAAATTGATGGCTTCAGGGAGTTCAGCAGACTTCCCTCTGATTGGGTTGTAGTCGCCCCTAAACCCGAAGACGACTTCCGTCGCCCCCCTAAAGGCTGTTTTACTTTTTTTGTGGATCAAATAATGTCGGGCCTGCGTTTCCCGATTCAACCTGAGCTGCGGTCATTGAGCAATCTTTTCGACATACCAATAAACCAGTTCACCCCTAATTCTATTCGAATAATGGTGGCCTTTATAGTTGTTACCCGCATAGTTTTAGGTAATTTTCTACCCGAATTTTTCCCTTACTGCTACGGGTATAGGTTTAGCAAGGACGCCCATTGTTTGGGCCGTCGAGTAGGCGTTACTTTCCTTGACGACCTCTCTTCCAATATTACCGAATGGAAGAAGAAGTATTTCTTCATTCGACCTGCTCCTGGTCAATATCCTTATTCGAATGAGTGGATTACTAGTAAGACAAAGCAACGTAAGCGTCCCGACTCTTCACAGTTTGCCGACATGCTAGAAGAATTAAATGGACATGTGTGGAGCGCTCGTCAACTTACCAAAGATACTTCTTTACTTAACCATGTTGGTATTTGTGTTGACAAAAGTGCTCCTCGCCTTAGCGATCCTTGTAAGCTTTCTTTGTTTGTCGTCTTTTGTTCCGATTTATTTGCTGATGGTTTGGCCTCGTGTTTCTGCGTTTATTTGTCTTGAAATACATGCACGGCTTATGTGTTTATTTGTATTGATAGTTCTCCCTTTCTTTTTAGTAAAAGCATTGGCCTGCTTCGAGAAGAAAAAGGCTGAGCCGTCCAGTAAGCCAGCCAGCCACCTTATCCCTCAGGGGTCTGCGGGAGGTTCTGATTCTGCTACTCCCGTTGCGGCAGTCAAGACGACTGTTGCCAAAAAATCTGAAGTGGTACTCCCTTCAGCCTCCAAACCGGGTCAAACAACAGGCTCTCACTCTCACAAGAGGCCCCGGAACCGAGAGGATACAACTTTGGGGTCCGACCCCTCGAAGCGCTCGAGAGGGAATGAGACGGTAGTCTAGAGAGATGCGGGACAGTCGTCCCCTGTTAGGGTGCAACCTGTTACCCTTCAACAGCCCTCGCGACTTTACGACAACCCCGATTCCCTTCAAATTCTCAACTACCTCCACTCGACCATCCCTGAAGATGATCAAGTTCGAACCGACAGCGACCCCTATCTTCGGGCCCGCTATGCCGCTCGGCTTATTCCTCGAGTAAGTTCAACTTCTCTTCTTTTCTCTCCCCTCCTTTTTTTTTCATATGTTGTCTTCTCACCATTTTATTCGTTCTTTTCAGCTTATTGCTTGCATACTTCCCACTATGATCGAGGAAGCGTCTTCCCCTGGGAACAACATCAAGGTCCTGGGGGAAAAATACGCGTCTAAGTGCCAGGAGCTCGAGGCGAAGGAGGAGGAGCTCGAGGCTGCGAATGCCATCATAGCCAAGCTCCGTTCTGAGAAGGAGGCGGCTGTCCGAAAGGCTGAGCGGCTGAGGGTCGACTTGGTCAAGGCCAACGACGAGATCCTGGTCGAGAAGGAAAATGGGATAGAGGAAGGTCGACGGACCTTCCTGAAGTCCACTGCAGGAGCGGTTTTTCTTGATCACTACCGCAAGGCCGTGGTCGAGGGATTCTGCTCCTCGGAGGAGTTTCTTGACAAACTTGTTCCCTCGGCTGTCCAGTACTTCGACTATGCCTGCGACACATGGGAGCAAGCTGTGACCAAGCCCGACTTCTCGGGAAAGATCGATCGTGACACTGTGAGGCTAACTCTCCCCGATCCCGAGGGTTTTCAGGAAGCTGCTCTCCCTCCTGGCCATGCGTGGTGGAGCGGCCTGGCGGCCAAGGCCATCCACTCGGCTGGCCTATCTTCTCAGCTCGAGGTTCCTCCACTTCCCCTGGTCGGCCCTGTCGAATTGGTCGAGCCGAGTGGTGCGAACTTTGAGGATGAGCCATTCGACGAGGATATTGAAGTCGAGCGGCCTAACACGGAGCCGATTCTGGAGGAGGGAGGTGCTCGGACCGAGCCAATCGGCGATGGAGGTGAAGATGCCGCTGAGAAGTCGACGGCCGACTCCCAGCGGGCTTAGATTATGTTATATTTATTTTTTTGTTTCTGTTTGTCCTTTGTTTTCTTGTTTTACCATCTCATCCTATTTTCCAATTTGTAAAGGGTGAGATGGTGCCGGATGTAACGAATTGTCCTTTAATTATAATGTTTATTGTGCTATTTTTATATCGTCGCCTTCTCGTGGTTGTGGCTTTTTATTTTTATGTTTGTTTTTCTCTCTTTACCTTACTGTCCTCTTCCAACCCGTTTTGCGAGCTGGTCGAAGTCGAGCAACAGTTTCAACAACATTATGCTGTTGAACTTAAGTTTTTCGAGTCGTCCTCTCCCAACCCATTTTGCGAGCTGGTCGAAGTCGAGCAACAGTTTCAACAGCATTATGGCTGTTCAACTTAAGTTTTTTGAGTCGTCCTCTCCCAACCCGTTTTGCGAGCTGGTCGAAGTCGAGCAACAGTTTCAACAGCATTATGGCTGTTGAACTTAAGTTTTTCGAGTCGTCCTCTCCCAACCCATTTTGCGAGCTGGTCGAAGTCGAGAAACAGTTTCAACAGCATTATGGCTGTTGAACTTAAGTTTTTCGAGTCGTCCTCTCCCAACCCGTTTTGCGAGCTGGTCGAAGTCGAGCAACAGTTTCAACAACATTATGGATGTTGAACTTAAGTTTTTCGAGTCGTCCTCTCCCAACCCGTCTTGCGAGCTGGTCGAAGTCGAGCCGAATTGAGGCGACGCTTTAAGCCTATTGGTTCCCTTATAGCCGTTCCAAAAAATTCGGTATTCTGGCTATTGTTCTGAAATCGATGCGAAAAGGGGGGCGGTCATTACTTCTTCTCGATTTTAAGGTACCCGACTTCCTTGGTGACCTCTCATGTCTTGCTATTTGGGTCGAATATTTCTATCGATGATTATTTTTCTGAACGAGTTTGATATTGAATTACCTTTTGAATTTCAAATTTTGAAAAAACCTCCCAACTGGGGACGCGCGTCCCATTAATTGCTGACTCCTCGCATTCCGTGCCTTATCACGGTCGTTGATTTCCTTTCAATCCAATGGTTGCCATCCATCTTGTTTTCTATAAACAAGCTTGGATCTCTTCCCCAATTTCTTTTTACTTCTCCCCAACTCCTTCTGCAACTCCGGCAAATCAAAGACCCCAGCTTTCTATTCCGGCGATTTCAGCGATCCGAGTTTTGTTTTCTCCGGTGATTTTGTTCAAAATTCCAGCATCTTTTCAGATCGTCATGAGTAATATGTGTAAGTGCTCTACCTTCCCTACTATGCTTTCTTTCATTTTTCTGGTCTCTTTTTTTTTTTTTTTTTTT
>CACSLK010028802.1:791552-815150 GCA_902706635.1 Striga hermonthica | reverse complement strand
TACTGAATATGATTTGATCGTGGTTCAGTACAAAAGGCAAATTTGAGAGCATTACTTAAGCATAAAAACGTTTGAGATGGGTAACATGCCAAGATCGCGGCAGCTGTCGTCTTTCTATATCTTCAAGTTCATATGCGCCTCTCTCGAGCACCTTGGTGACTGTGTACGGTCCTTCCCAGTTTGCTTCTAGCTTCCCGACATGCTTCAGGGCATCGGCCCTCTTTAGTACGAGGTCTCCTATTTGAAATCGCCTGGTTCGCACTTTCTTATCAAAGGCTGCACGCATCTTTTGTTTATATTCCACAGATCGTAACCAAGCCTCTTCGCGTACTTCCTCTATCATGTCAAGGGCTTCTTCCCTTAACTTATCGTTGCTTTCTTCTTCGTAGAACATTGACCTGTGCGAATCCAAACCAACCTCGATAGGCAATAAAGCATCCATCCCATACACCATATGAAAGGGTGATTGCCCTGTCGAACTCCTCGGGGTCGTCCTATAGGCCCATAAGACGCTTGCTAGCTCATCGACCCAAGCGCCAGATGCTTTCTCCAATCTCTTCTTTAATCCCTGTAGGATGGTTCTGTTTGTCACTTCGACTTGTCCGCTTGCTTGCGGGTGTGCGACGGAAGCGAGCCGCTGCTTAATCCTCATGTCGAGGCACCATGTTTGGATCCGCTTTCCCTGAATTGTGTTCCGTTATCTGAAATTAAGACCTTTGGTATCCCGAATCGACAGCAGATATTTTTGCACAAGAACTGTATCATTTTGTCTTCGGTAATCTTGGCCAGAGGTTCCGCCTCCACCCATTTGCTGAAGTAGTCGACAGCGACTACCATGAACTTCCTTTGACCTGTTCCCATCGGCAGTGGTCCTACCAGGTCGATTCCCCATTGGGCGAAGGGGATTGGATAATTGATAGTCGTCATTGCCTCAGCTGGAATATGGGGAATCTGACCATGGCGCTGACATCGGTCGCATCCTTGTACCAGCTGTTCGGCCGCTTTCTGTATTCTAGGCCAGTAATAGCCCGCTCGAAGAGCTTTCCCTGCTAGGGCTCGCGATCCTACATGCGACCCGCAGCATCCTTCGTGGATCTCTCTCAAGACATGATTCCCTTCTTCTTCAGAAACACACCGCAGGTGGGGCCCAACCATTGATTTCTTATACAAGATCCCTTCGATTTCAAAGTATTTACTCAAATATCGGGCTGTTTTTTCTACCTCATGTTTGTCTCCTTCCAGTATTCGACCTTGTAATAGTTCACGAATTGCTTTTCTCCAATCTTGCTTCTCCTCGACCTCCATTGTTTCCTTTAGAGCGCTCCCTTCCAAATGTAGGGTGGTGATCTGGTTTCCCATCTTTCCTTCATTTGAACTTGCAATCCTTGCGAGCCAATCGGCTCGCTTGTTTTCTTCTCGAGGTACTTGTGTTAGTTCAAATTTTGCCAAATTTTGTGCCAAACTCTGGATCTCTTCGACATATCTCAACATTCGATCCTCCTTAATTTCGCAGTTCCCTAACACTTGCCCCACGACAAGCTTTGAGTCGGAATGTGCCACGATCTCCGTTGCTCCGCCTCCGATTGCTAGTTGAATTCCCTTGATCAAGGCTTCATATTCTGCTTCGTTATTCGAGGCTTTAAATCCCATTCTAATGGCGAAGTCGAGTTGCTCACCTTCGGGGGATACTAGGACGACTCCAATACCAGATCCCTTGGCTGACGAGGACCCGTCGACGTGCATCACCCATTTCTTTCTTTCTCCTTTGGTCCCCTCTTGAATAAAGTCGGCTAGAGCTTGGGCCTTTATAGCTCGTCGAGGTTCGTATTTGATGGAAAATTCGCTGAGTTCGACTGCCCATTTTACGAGTCGACCTGACACGGTAGGTCGACCCAATGTCTCACCGAGCTGGAAATTCGTCCTTACTATTATCACATGGTTCAGGAAATACGGCCTCAATTTTCTGGCTGTGAGTACCAACGTTAATGCGGCCTTCTCGACCTCAGGATATCTTGTTTCTGCACCCTGGAGCACTCGACTTGTATAATAGATCGGTTGTTGAGCCCCTTCAGTTTCTCGTAGCAACACAGAACTTAAAGAAAAGATTCCCACCGAGATATAGAGTACCAACTCGTCGCCCGGCTCCGGCTTCGTCAACAATGGTAGCTCGCTCAAAAACTCCTTCAGTTTTTCAAATGCCATCTGAGCCTCGTCACCCCACTGGAAAGCTTTTTTCTTAAGTAACTTGAAGAAAGAGAAGCTCCTTTCCGCCGCCCGGGCTATGAATCGACTTAGGCCTGCAATTCGACCTGTCAGGACTTGTACTTCTCTAATATTCTTTGGTGGGGTCATGTCGAGTATGGCTTGCACTTTATCCTTATTCACTTCAATGCCTCTTTCCGTTACGATATAGCCCAGGAATCGTCCTGCCTTCACTCAAAACGCACATTTACTAGGATTCAGCTTCATCCCAAATGTTCTTAGTATCGTAAACGCTTCCCTTAAGTCCTCCACATGCGAGATCGAGGACCTGCTTTTCACCAAGATATCGTCCACGTAAACTTCCATATTTCGCCCGATCTGTGATTTGAACATTCGATCCATCAGCCTCTGGTATGTTGCCCCTGCGTTCTTGAGTCCGAAAGGAATAACGACATAACAATACGTCCTTTTGCTCGTCACGAAGCTGACTTTGCTTTGGTCCTCAGGAGCCAAAGGAATTTGGTGGTACCCCTGGGACGCGTCCATCATGCTTAGCAATTGACAACCAGCAGTAGAGTCGACCAGCTGGTCGATTCTCGGCAGGGGGTAGTGGTCCTTCAGGCATGCTAAATTTAAATCGCGAAAGTCAATACACATACGCCACTTGTTTAGCGCTTTCCTTACCATCACTGTGTTCGATATCCATCCTGGGAACTGAATTTCTTTGATATGTTTGGCCTTCAACAATTTGTCCACCTCGACTTCTATGGCTTTGTCGATTTCTGCACCATGGTGTCTAAGCCGTTGCTTTACGGGCTTTTTCAGGTGGTCGACATTAAGCTTGTGCTCCATGACATCGGGATCGATTCCTGTTAACTCTTCAGGGGAGAAAGCGAATATGTCCCTGAATTCTTTCAGCAGCCCCACCAATTGTCGACGTAACTCTTTTTCTAGTTCTCGCCCTATTTTCGTAGTCTGCTCCTCTCTCTCCCCGATTTGAATTTCCATTAATTCCCCATGCAGCTCAAGATCACTTTCCCTTCGTCGCTTTTCATTTGACACCGACTTTTTTCCTTCCTTCACCTCCGTTCGTTGGTTTGTTCTTACTGCAATCTGATAACAGGTTCTTGACAGCCTATGGTCGCCTCGGGCCTCCCCTACCTTATCTCCGACAGGGAACTTTAGCTTCATATGATAGGTTGACACTACCGCTTGGAACGCGTTGAGTGCTGGCCTTCCCAGAATCACATTATATGCCGACTCGACGTCGACCACGACAAATCGCACCATTTTAACCTTCCTTAAGTCGTCTTCCCCGAGGACGACAGCGAGAGTGGTTTCCCCCAGGGGGGCGAATTCCGAGCCATTAAATCCAAAAAGTGAAGTGTGCAGAGGTGAGAGTTCAATGTCGAGTTCCATCCGTTTAAGGCAATCGAAAAAAATCACATTCACCGAGCTCCCTGTGTCGACAAAGATTCTCTGGACTTCGTACCCCGATATCTGGGCTGTGATCATCAAGGCATCTTTATGAGGTCTTTCAACTGCTCCCACGTCTGCTGGTCCGAAATTCATCACTGGACCATCTTCTTCGACCTGCTGCACTTCAGTTTTTCCGTGATGCCCTCGAGCGTATGCTTTTCTAGCCCGATTTGAATCGCCATCAGTTGGCCCTCCAAATATCATATGAATTACTCCTCTTTTTTGGGGAAGCTCTTCCTTATCGGGTGTTCTTGCCCTCTTGTGAGGGCTTTTGCTTCTCTCCCTTCGTCGACTGGTTCGTTCTCGATCTTTGTAAACAAACTCCTTCAGATGGCCTGCTTTGATTAGTCTCTCGATCTCATTCTTCAGGTGCCGACATTCATCGGTGTTATGGCCGTAGTCTTTGTGAAATCGACAATACAAGTTACTTTTAGGTTTTGTCAGCCCATCTTTTCTGGTTCGCGGCCACCTGACAACGTTATCACGGATCTCTCTCTCCATAACCTCCAGTATCCTTGCATGCGAGGCCGACGGAGGGGTATATTGGGTTGTCCTCCACCCCCTTGATCGTCCCTCTCTCTCGGTTCTTGGGGATCCTTTCCTTTCAGTTGTCGCGACAAGCTTTTTATCCTTCTTCTCGTCCCGAGGCTCAGTTTTAGGCTTAGCTGCTTGCAGAAAGTCGGCTTCGGCTTCCTCGACATTCATGTATTTGGCGCACCTTCCCAATACTTCATCGAACGTCCTTCCAGGCTGCTTCGCCAGGGAATTTCTGCACAATCTCGGGAGTAGCCCTCGGGTGAGTCCTCCTGACTTGATCTCCTCAGTGGCCGAGGGAACGTCGACACACGCCCGTGTGTACCTCGCCACATAGTCCCTCAATGATTCCCCTTCCTTCTATTGCATACCTATCAAAGTAAGGTACGACTTTTCTTGGGCTTTTACACTTGCAAATTGGTTTAGAAAACACAAGCTAAATCCATCGAAATCCTTGACGGCCCCCGGGGGCAACTGATGAAACCAATCCTGCGCGGGCCCTCGCAGGGTCGTCAGGAATGCTCGACACTGAACGGGGTCGTTGTACCGGTGCAATACTGCCATGTTTTCGAAGCTTCTAAGATGCCGGGAGGGGTCAGTTGACCCGTCATACCAGATATTAAGCTCTCTGAACCCTTGAGGCAAGTCGGCATCTAGGATATGTTGTGAAAAAGGGTGTCCCCTCGAGCTTCCCGTCTTCCTACCTTCGACCCGAGCCTGCAAGTCTCGGACCTGCGCTAACAGCTGCCCCAGCGTGTCGTTTCTTGCTTGTGGATTGACGGTTCTGGCAGAGGACTCCTCCTCGTCTACCCTCATGTTCTGCCTCTCATGTGATTGTGCATGTTGTTCGCGTTCAGGAGGTTGCTGCTCATTTTGAGGTTGTTCGATCCTAGCTTGTTCGATTCGGGGTTGCTCCATCCTGGGTTGTTCGACTGGTGTTTGTTTGATTTGGGCAGCCACGGCTTCAGCAATCATCCTCTGCATCTCGCCCCGTGTTATGGTCAACATTTGCTCCTCGCCTTGGGGCGGCGGCCTCTGTCCTGGCTCGGGCTGTCCAGGCTGCTTTCCCAGACTTAGGAGTGTCTCGATTGAATCACGACCGTTGACTTCTCCGCTCGTGCTCCTCGCGTGACTGGTATCCCCTTGAGTGAGCACTGGGATCTTGACTCCTGGTGGGGTGATGGGCGTTTCTTCTCCCGTACGCCCTCCTGACGGCGCGTGTGCCCCAAACGGTTGGAAACCGAACACTTGGAGTGGCGGTCTGGGGTTGGGAATCGGCGGGGGTCGCTTGTCAGTCCACGCCGCCCTGAAATCTTCGTTCAAATTTTTCTACGGTCCTTCCTTGTCAGCCATCGGTAACAGATCCAAACTTGGTGTAAAGCTCTTACTTCCTTCAAGAACTCCCCACAGACGGCGCCAAAATGATGGGTCTCTTCTCAGATCTGGAACGGTCCAATGGGAAAACGTTCGGATCTGGGACGAACCGGTGCGAATGAGCTTAGATCTGATGTGATGGCGTTCGAACCGTTGTTGAGCCGCAAGAACACCTGCAAGAACTCAACGCCGGAGGGGTTTCCGACGTAGAGCCTCCGACGCTCAAGTCAGTATATGAGAGAGATGATGGGAGCTGCTATGAGAGCATCAGCAGTAATGAAAAGGATATGGAATGAATGGGAGTTAGGGTTTTGGGATTACCTCAGCCCTTTATATAGAAGTGCAACATTTACCTGAAGTCCCCAAAATGCCCCGGTCGACTTACCGGAAATGTCCATAATACCCCGGTCGGTTCGTATTCTGCCTACTTCTTAGTCAGCCTCTAGATCCTTCCTTAGCTTCCTTCTTATCCCTAACTCTTCCTTACTATGCTGAGGTGTGTCAAAGCTACCGAGAACCACGAACTGCAAGACTTCTCCAGTTGACCTGAGATATTGAGTCGAGTCGACTTGATCGCATTTAACCATTAGTGGACCCTGATACGTCTGACCGTTGTCTTGCTAGAGGTCGACTTATTCTAGTCGACAGGTGTACGTTGACTCGGTCGAGAGCCGGGATTCTTGACTGAATATCGTGGAACCTTACTGGCGAAGTCGACTGTGTTGAAGTCGACTTGATAATTTCGAACCGTTATGAGCCAGTGTGGCAATGTCACGGTTATTGAACCGTTACACGATAGTGTGGCTATATCAACGGGCTATATTTACTTCGAAGAATATTGAAAATTAAAATGTATTAATAAATAAAAGAGTGATAATTCGTAGGAAAATTATCAAACCATAAAATGTTCCTCATGCAAAAAAATATATTATTTAAACTTTCTTGTACACAACATTATTTGTTCAATAACTGAGCAACTCGTCGTCCCCACAGACTAATATTTTCAACCCTTTTCTATTATTTACACGCGAAACAAACAACATAATTTTCCGTGACTAAAAATTATTTTCTTTAAGAACATGCCAACGTACAATAAATGTTGACATTGACTCTTCTTGTTCTATTACTTAACATGCCAACGTACAATAAATGTTGGCATTGACTCTTCTTGACCTATTACTTACACGCGTACATTGGTCGTGATCAAAAAAGATTTTTTTAAAAACATGCCAATGCACATCTCTTATCTATTACTTACATGTAAAAACAACAACATATAATCGATTGTTGCTAAGAACCGATTTCTGTAATAATACGCAACGCACATAAAGACTGACCCTGATCTTAAATGAAACCCTAAGATTAGAAGTAACTGGTGCTCTAGAACTTAAATAAAATCGTAAGATGGATTTTTTTTTATAATATGATAATTTACTTAGGCAGTCAGACAATGAGCTGTTAGTTTAATATCGATTATACTTGATTAGCTATATAATATTTACTAAAATCTATATTTTTTATATAAAAAGACTTACCATGACTGTTAAATGGAACCCCAAAATCAGAAGGAACTGGTACCGCTGGACCTTAAATGGAAGTCTAAGATGGACCTATTTATAATATGATAATTTATACAACAGTTGGACAAATGAATTGGTGTATATCTACAAAAATATGTATAAATAATACAAAACATTAAATATTACATCACACTAATTTTATGAGAGAGATTATATATAATAGATATAAAATATAAAACATTAGTGATTAGACATTACGTCAGGCTAATTTTTTCAAGCCGAACAATTTTTAATTGAATGTGTGACAACTTGTTATATATTTTCAAACTGAACAATTTTTAATTGGACACGCTTTCCTATTATATGTGTGATAACTTTTTAGGTAGTAATTTTTTAGTAAAAATCTTTTTGCTTTTTTTGTTAATATGTTACACACCAAATATAAATCATGCAAATAATGAAAGTAATAGCCATAATATTTGACCAAAATGATTTTGTACATACTAGTATGTACCCCGTGCGATGCACGGGCTATATTTATTTTCGTAAAATTTATAATTGAAGGCTATTAATCAATAATACATAGAATTTGTTAGGTAATCGTAAAATGATCATAATGAAAAAATCATACATTATTAAAAAAGGCAAAATTGCGGCTAATATCATGACCTTTAGCGAGATTACAAATTAATCACAACCTTTTAACTTTTGCATAATATATCACGCCCTTCAATTCTTTGCAAAACGATACATGTGCTGCTCCAACTCATCTGACGTGGCACTCAAAATGCCAACGCACCTGCTGACGTGTATTTAACAGACGATTTTATTTGCTTAATTAATCACAACCTTTTAACTTTTGCATAATGTATCACGCCCTTAAATTTTTTTGCAAAACGATACATGGTTTAAGAGATGGTTTTTTTTTCATCTCATCCCTGGACGAGATGAGGGGAGATTTTGGAACCCTTGGGGATATATTAGGCTAGGGCTGGAGAGAAAACATATTATTGAGACTTTTATCTTCTTTTTTTTTTTTTTTCATCTCAAAACTCATTCTCTCAACAACTTTCACTTGGTTTTTTTTGGATTTTACTTGGGTTCGAGTTTTGGACATTGTGGCACTCCATAACGAACACGATTTGGTTTCTAATTCGATTTTATTTCGACTTGGATTAATAATAATTTCCTTTCATTTGATTATGGAAGTGATTTATTATGTTGAATCTTTTGTTGGGATTGATATCAATATGTGTGGCTAAATCGCTTCGTTGGGGATAGAGGATATTTGTTTTGGTTCGATTGAGATTCGTGTGTACGTGTTTGTCGTTCAATCTATTCGAGTTGTGTTGAATCTAGGGTTAGATGTTTGATCATCATTTTAATCTAGTTAATCAATTTGTAGAACCGGAAGGGGAGAAATTGATTGATCTCGGCTCGTTTAGAATAGGCTTGTTCGTTAATAGATTGTCTATATGTTAATTGTTTGATAATTGATCGTTACGAAGAGTTATTGAGAACAAGCCTCTAAACGAGTATGTTATTTGATCTCTTAACCGAGCGGTTGCGTGCTAACTCACCAATCATTATTTGAACTCCATTTGAAATTTGAAGTGTGTCTTGCTTTATTTTTAGAATTTGTAGTTGATAATCAAAACAAAAAGCAATTGAATTAGAGTGTTTCGGATTTGTTTTCTCTTTTCGTATGATTTAATACACGTGCAAAGTAATGCGATTAACCTTCCTTGAAAGACGACCCGGTGTTTGAATCTTTTCGTGTTCCAAAATCTCCAGCTCTAGCCTAATATATCCCCAAGGGTTCCAAAATTTCCCCTTCATCTCGTCTAGGGATGAGATGGAAAAAAAATCATCTGTTAAATACACGTCATTCTAGTTGGGGAAGCAGATGGAAACGTGTATCGTTTTGCAAAAAAATTTAAAGGCGTGATATATTATGCAAAAGTTAAAAGGTTGTGATTAATTATGCAAAAAAAAATCGTCTGTTAAATACACATCAGCAGGTGCGTTGGCATTTTGAGTGCCACGTCAGACGAGTTCGGGCAGCGCATGTATCGTTTTGCAAAGAATTGAAGGTCGTGATATATTATGCAAAAGTTAAAGGGTTGTGATTAATTTGCAATCTCGATAGATGTCATGATAATAGCCGCAATTTTGCCTATTAAAAAACTCTTCGTTTTTCCATGAAAAATTATTTTTCACTTAGTAACCGTAAATCGATATTTACCAAGATTGCTCTTCCCTTGGTAATTGGGAATTGTATAGACACCTCATTCCTTCATTTTTTGTTGATTTTTAGAATGTTACCACCATGAAATAAAACTATAGTGAAAAAATGTAATATTGTGATTGATACTAAATATGATTATCTTGTAAAGTTTAATTTTATATCGAGTATAAAGAGAATTACTACCTTAAAGTTAAAGTTTAGATTTTGAGTATATCTTTTTTTTTTTTGTCAATCATTCTATTTTTTATGCAAAATTATTCCAAAAATTGAGAACAATTTTTTTTTGTTATGTTGTAACAGAGATTTGGAATTTTGGTTGTATCTTTTGTAAAACATATTTATGAAAATAACTACGTCTTAAAAAACAACAACAATATTTTATCATTTGTAGATAAAAAGTAACTAAATGAATCGAAGGACATGTAAATCACGGTTTTTAAATAAACAATATGTTTCATTAAAAAAGTGATAAGAAAATGATTCAAAATGATAAAAAAAATCGTATGTTATAACAAAAAGATGTTGTTGAGCAGTGGATTAGCAATTTTAAAAAACATGTTACCTTGATTGAAATGAAATCTTTAGACTATCCTTATTGGTGACCCAATAGGTTGTGTCACCATGAAAAAGACAATATATATATATATATATATATATATATATATATATATATATATAAACAAAAATGAAAGAATTTGGGCGACACATGTCACAATGTGATCTTGGGTCGCACTGGCTGCTGCTGCCCTTTTTCATTTTTTTTATTTTCATGCTTTTGGATAAAAGTTGTCGTTGCTACCCTTTTTTTTCATGCTTTTGGATAAAAGGGAGAGAGAAATGGGACACTTGTCTCATTTCTATTGGTCTATTATAAACTTAAATAATAAGATAAGTATAACTCAAAATATTAATATTATTTTATATTAAAAAATTAAATAAAAAATATCAAAATTCGTATTTTTTCATTCTTTACAAATAGAGACTACGCTTGATATGTTTTGGAACACAATTGGAATTATTATATTTGGTTGGATTGTAGATAAAACAATACCAAAAAATTTATTGTAGATAATATTTAATAAATAAATATATAAATAAAAATAAAATAAATATTATATTGGGTTAGGTTAGGTTGGGATAAAGATGTGTAGGTTGTTAAAAAAGTTGGGTTGTGTAGGTGAAAGAGAGATAATAAATTTTTTATTAGTGGGTTGGGTTGGTGAACAGATATTCTAAGATTATATTTATCCACAACCCAACCTCGAAAAAATGGGGATCTCTTCTAAGATTTCCACCTAGATTATTAATTATCAATATATCAATATTATTTGTCCAAACATAATTACGAAGCATGATTCTTCGCCAAGAAGGATTACGAAGCACCAGAAGCAGCCACGTAGGCGCAGCGCATTCGGGATTTATATATAGGGAGGATATTGATAACGTGATTATTGTAAAGTCCAAATCTTATTTTTACAGTAAATTTATATTGGCCTTGTTTGGTGATCAGCGGATAGCAGATTGTATCAGCAGATAGCGGATAGCGAATTATATTAGCTGATTTGACCAGCGGATTGCATTAGCAAATTTTTTAAATAAGTGTTTGGTAAATAGCTGAAAGCTTATGGTTGTTTGACACTGCAAAATGACCAATAACGGAATTTTATTATTTAGGGTGTATTCTTTTAATAATAATAATATATTAAAACATTTGATATTATTTAGTTGGTAATTTATCAGTACATATATATATATATATATATATATATATATATATATATATATTAAAATTTACTAACACTTGATGAAGAAGTTATGAATTTTACATTTTTCTAGATAAATTAATCATATGGATGACATATTATTATTTATTAGCACCATAAACCAATGTAGATTGTAAAATAAATAATACAAACTCAAAAATTCCAAATAAATGATTTTTGTGAATCCTCTATCCCAAAAAGCTGCCCTAATGAGTTTTTTTTTTTTTTTTTTAGAGTTTTGGACCAAAAAGCTTATCAAATAAGCTATTTTACCAAACATGCTCAATAGCGGATTTGACGGGTCAAACCTCTCAATTAAGTCCAATCCACTAATTTATTTTCAATCCGCTATCTTACAAATGGGGCCATTATATTAAAATGACTTTATAAATTTAAAAAGAGATATAGATTGAATTAAAAAGATTGAATCGTTGTTAAATATCTTAATATCATAATTGTACTATTTTTAAAAAGATATTCCATAATATTTGGTTCCATAATAATACTGCTTTTAAATATAATTGATTCTAAATAGTCGGATTTAGTGTTTAATCAAATATTATAGAATATCTTTTTCAAAATTATCTAATTATTAGAATATACAAAGTTTACAATTAAGTGTAAATTCTCTCGAGTGAGAGCCGAAATTCCCTCGGGTGAGTGATTGAATTCTCTCGAGTGAGAGTGCAGGGTGTTTGTGAGTTTGGGCAATCGTTGTGGGTGTGTGAGGAGTGGCGGGTAGTGCATCTTCTTGGAGTAGCTGGGTTTTTTTTTGTTTCTGTTGGAGGGTGGAGCTAGGGTTTCTGGATTGGGAGATTTTGTACTCTGATGGGGGACGGATCGCCTGATGGTGGTTCGAGAGGAAACTTGGAGGAGGGAGTTATGCGCAAGTTACTTCACATGTCTTTATCGGCCACCGAAACGGGAGAAGTCGAGATTAAAAATGATGATATTAAAGTTAGTGAGGAAGAATGTAGGCGAAGTCTATTTGGTAAGATTGTGGGGGACAGGCATGCGGGTTTATTGGGGATCAAAAGAACTATGGGCTCTATTTGGCGTATGCAGAACTCGATGGAGGTGAAGGAAATTAGTGAAAACTTCTTCCAGTTCATCTTCCTATCTCGTGATGATATGATTAAGGTGGGATCTGGGAACAATTAGACGTACGAGAACCAGTACCTGGTATTGAAGGAGTGGTTTCCAGGGCTGCATAGTGCTCACAGCTGTTTCGATGAAATCAATCTGTGGGTGCAAGTGCTAAATGTGCCATTAAACTGGATGAGTACGGATGTGGGCATAAAGATTGGCCATATTTTTAACAAAGTTAAAAATGCCATTGTCTGTAAGGTTGGAGGGGATGTTGGGAGTTTCATCAAAATTCTGGTGGCCATTAATCTGAAGAAATCTATTCCCAGGTGCACTTCAGTCAAATTGGGTGATCAGAAGGTTATGGTCATGTTTAGGTATGAGAAACTTGTTAATCTGTGTTATTATTGCGGGTTGATTGGACATCTGGAAAGGAATTGTAAAAAAAGGGAAGTGGATGTTGAAGGGAGATGTGCGGTGGAGGGGCAATATGGTGACTGGATGAAGGTCAGTGAAACTTATCCTGGGGGTAGATCCTCTATTAGTGAGAGCTTGGGTGATAGGGGCAGCATCCCTAAATCAAATGCCATAATTGACTCTAGGGGATCAGATAATATCTCTCCTAAGGGGATTTCTTCTGAAGACAGAATTAATAAGGCCTCTCAGGAAGGTGGAAAGCAGGGAATAGAAGCTGGCTCCTTTTTCATAAAAGAGCTGAGGAGTGAGGTAGAACCCTGCAGGAAGGCAAGCTATGTGCATGAGGAGATGGCTAAAAACTCTGGCATGGAAGTTATGATGAGTACTGAAGAGAACATCCAGGGGGTGGCACGGAATCCAGGACAGAAGGGGGGGCAGGAATGTTCTTACAACTTAAGGCAGAGGCCATGCCCCACGTGGAAAAGAAGAACTCCTGCTCAGAGTAATATGGTGACTTCTCTTGAAGACTCTTCATTGCTCAAAGCTGCTGTAAGTATGAAAAAGAGTAGAGCCATTGTCATTTATGAGGGGCAGGAAAATATCAGTGAGGGGGAGCCCAGTGATAAGAAACAGAAGGGAAGCATAGATTCAAACTTGGTGAAGAAGGCCAGCCACAAATGGCCCCACAGTGATCAATGAAGGCCATGGTGTGGAACTGTAGAGGGCTGGGTGGGCCCTCTACAGTTTCCCAGATCAAGGATTCTAGAAGAATCCACCACCCTAATATTATATTCTTATCTGAAATAAAAAAAAGCAAAAATTTTACTATTACTGTATGTAGAAAGCTTGGCTTTCTAGGAAGATGGTTTTTTGTGGATCCTATTGGTACTAGAGGAGGGTTGCTTTTGCTTTGGGATCAGTTAACAGAGGTGAATCAAGTAGTTGGGAATGAATTCTGTATTCAGGTAGAAGTTAAAGGAGTTGGAATTGATGAGTGGAGTTGGCTGGTGTTTGTGTATATGAGCACTAATAGAAGGGAGAGAATCAGACAATGGGAATTTTTGGAGGAGAGGAAAAGTGCCTGGGGAGAAGAGTGGTTGATAGCTGGAGATTGGAATGACATTGTGTGTAATGAAGAAAAGAGAGGTGGTGTGGCCAGAAGTCCAAGTAGCTTTGTGGGATTTCAGGATTTCATTAGCAACATGGCAATGCATGAAATTCCTCAGATAGGGTCTTTTTTTACCTGGGGAAACAATAGAGCTGGGGATGGGTATGTGGAGGAAAAGCTTGATAGAATTTTTGTTTCTGAAGCATGGTTATCAAAATTTCCTAGAATGGAGGCCTCTAATTATTTCAGAACTTCCTCGGATCAAAATGTGCTGCTTTTTGATACTGAGAGAGAGGTGAACAGAAGACACAAAAGATTTCAATTTAATAGTAGTTGGGTGGCCATGGAGGGTATTGAAGAAGCAGTGAAGGAAGGGTGGCAGGTGAGGGTGGAAGGGTCTGCTATGTTTCAAGTTCATCAAAGGCTTAAGCACACCAGAATGGCCTTACTGGCTTGGCATAAACCAAATCACAGGAATAGTGAGAGAGTTATCAAAATCCTCACTGATAAATTGGCTGATATGAGGGGAGAGGGGAAGGACATTGATTGGGAAGAATGGGGAGAACTGAAGAGAGATCTTGATAAAGCTCATGGTGAGGAAGAAAGTTACTGGAGGAGTAAATCTCGGGCTCTCTGGCTCAAAGGGGGAGATTGCAATTCCAAATATTTCCATGTTGCTGTCTCTCAAAGAAGACATATCAATTCTATCACCAAACTGGTCAGTAGTACTGGGGCAATCTATGACAACCCAGTGGATGTTGAGAACCACATAGCTAGCTTCTATTCTAATCTGTTCACTTCAGAAGGATCTAGAGGGAGTAATGAGCTTCTTCAGCACATACCAAGGACTGTTTCTGATGCTTCTAACTCATAACTGCTCAGACCTTTTAATGAGGAGGAAATCAGGGCTGTGGTGTTTAATATGGCTCCTGAGAAAGCACCAGGTGATGATGGTATGACAACTATATTTTTTCAGAAATTTTGGCATATTGTTAAGAATGATGTGTGTAGAGTTGTGTATAATTTCTTTGATTCTGGGCATATGCTGAAAAATTGGAAACACGCCATTCTAACTCTGATTCCTAAGTGCATGTACCCTGATTCTTTGAGTAAATTCAGACCTATCAGTCTGTGTGGGGTGCTTTATAAGATCATTGCCAAGCTGTTAGCTGATAGATTAAAGCTGTGTCTGGATGATTGCATTAGCCACTCTCAAACTGCATTTGTGCCAGGGAGGTTGCTGTTAGATAATGTTGTGATTGCCTATGAGCTGTTTCACTATTTGCATAGACATAGAACTGGGCCTAATGTGTTTATGGCAATTAAACTGGATATGGAGAAGGCTTATGACAGGGTTGAATGGGAGAGTATTAGAAAAGTGATGGGAAGAATGGGCTTCCATTCTAGATTTATTCAGTGGACTATGAATTGCATCTCTCATCCATCATTCTCTTTCAACTTAAATGGCAAGGTCTGTGGATATATTGAATCTTCTAGGGGAATCAGACAGGGGGACCCCTTGTCCCCCTATCTTTTCATCTTAATGTCTGAGGTTTTTTCATCTGCCCTGAATCATTTGGTCTCTGAGGATGGGTTCAGAGGGGTAAAAATTTCAAAAGAGGGACCTATGGTTTCTCATCTTCTCTTTGCAGATGATGCCCTGGTTTCCTGTAAGGCTGATGATGCTCATGCAGGCATGTTATTGGAGGTTCTTCATAAATACCAGTTGTTCACTGGTCAAAAAGTGAATATGCACAAATCCTCTCTTTTTCTGAGCAAAAATGGATCTGCCTCCCTAAGTGCCAGACTTTCTGCTATTCTAGATGGGGTACAAATCAAGAGATCTTCCAGGTATCTTGGGCTACCTTTGGGCATTGGAGCTTCTAAAATTGAAACTTTTCAATTTGTGGTTGAGGTTGTTAGAGAGAGAATCTGCAGTTGGAAGAACCACTTCCTCTCTACTGCTGGGAAGGAGGTTTTAGTGAAACATGTTCTAAGTGCTTTGCCTGTGTTTGTCATGTCCTGTTTTGTCATTCCTGTTTCTGTGTGCAAGGAGGTGTGTCGACTCATGGCTAGATTCTGGTGGCAGAAGGGAGATAACAATGATAAGGGGATGCATTGGCTTTCTTGGGACAATCTTGCAATTCCAAAAGATGAGGGGGGCCTGGGATTCAAAGATCTGAAATTGTTCAATAAGGCACTGATCATGAAGCAATTGTGGAGAATTATTGAAAAGCCTGATTTGTTGATGAGCAGAATTTTAAAGCATAAGTATTTCAAAGCGTGTTCTATGCTTGAGTGGCAGAATAATGGAGGTGCATCCTGGTTGTGGTCATCATGGGCCTCCTTCCTTCCTGATTTGCAGCAGTGTGTTAAACTCACTATTAGGAGTGGTCTTCAAACTAGGCTTAATGAGGTAAACTGGGTTCCAGGGATTAAATGTGGGAAACCTGAGCTTAGAGTTGGGATTGATGGGGGGAACTTTAGAGTCAAAGATCTGTTAATGGCTGGAGGGAAGTATTGGGATTGTAATCTTGTTAAATCTTTGTTTACTCCTGAGGCAGCTGACCATATTCTCCAGATTAACTCCTTGAACCCAAGGTTTAAGGATGCTTGGCAATATGATTTTCTTGTTAAAGGAAAGTTCTAAGTTAAACTAGCTTATTCTAAACTGTTGGCTAGAAAGGTGAAAATGAAGGAAGTGGTTGAAAATAGTGTGTTAGCAGGGGGTAATCTGAGAGCTAGGAAGAGATGCTGGAAGCTTAAGGTGATGGGAAAAGTGAAACATATGATCTGGCAAGCATTCTCCAACATCCTGCCTGTGAACACCAATCTGCAGAAAAGGGGAATGAAAGTGGATGTTATTTGTGGGGTTTGTGGGGAGGAACCAGAATCTATAGAGCATACTTTCTTCTTTTGCAGGAAAGCCAAAAGAGTATGGCAGATTGCCCAGGTCCAATGGAATATAGTGCAGGAAGAGAAGATGTCTTTCAAACAATGGTGGTGGTGGCTCAGTACAATGAAGCAAGATGAAACCTCTGAGGACAGAATCCAGTTATCCACATATATCTTGTGGTGGCTCTGGAGAGCTCAGAATTTGTGGGTGTTCGAGAGGATATGGCAACCTGAGGACTGGATCATCAAAGCTGCTCAATGTGACTGGCTTGATTTCAAAAATAGCATCAGCAAGGAGTGACAAATGCAATGGTTTTAGCCTAGGTCCTGTGTCAGTGGGCTGTAAATCTTGTTTGTGTTTTGCTCCTATATTGGTTTGTTTTAGTGATCTGTGTTAATTAGTCTTGATGTTTGGTCTGGATTTGCTTTTGGTTTTGGGTCCTAGATCTTGGGTTGATATTTGTTTTGTTCTGGTTGATGTGTTGTCCTGTTTAGGCTAGCCGAGGGCTTGTCCTCCCAGCTCTTTAGGATTGGGGTTTTTCCCTTGTAAACATTACCCATTTTTTGGGTCGTTTTATGGAGTGGATTGTATCGTTGGAAAAAAAATATCTAATTATTAATTTATTTTTTGTTTCTTGTTTATATTTTATTTTTATTTTTTCCAATTGACAATATTTTGTTTAATCACATCGTGTATGCAATTAATTTTTTAGGTATAACGTTGTGAACTTAACAAATATCTTATGTGGTTCACAATCCATATAAACAATTGACATTTGTCAAAATTTATGTGATAAAACATTTATGAAGTGTAAATGCTCTTATTTTGTTTTAAATAATTTCAAATATACTTCTATCCATTCTAAATAAAATTCATACTATTTAAATTTGAACATTTCGTACCAAAAATAAATCATCCACTTTATACCACAAAATCGAACATTTATTATTAACAACACGTTTCTATGGAAAAATAAAAATGACTATCAGATACTTAAATAAAATCATCAACTTTATACCAAAATTAGATTTATTAATTTTGTCAACTTTTTACCATAAATTAATTAAGTATTTTCTAAAAGTCATTTTTACATTTTGTCCAAAATATTTTTTAGCAGCACATAAATGTTATTTATATTTTTGTATTTGGTTATCTTGTCTACGAAGAAAAAGGTAATCTTGCAACTATACTATGCCAACAAAAAGATGTATGAAAAATAACATAAGTATTAATTTATTATGTTTTAGTCGATACATGAAATAAAATATAGATATAAATATTAAGGATAAATTCTCTATAATTGCTTAATCAAGTCTATATATTTAAACTAAGGATTTCGAAAATTTCTATATAATGCAAGTGTGAGCGTCCTGGTCCGATTTAGAGTAGATCGATTCTTGTCCTCGCCGGTAGAACGCCGGAAACCTGCAAATAACTCTCACACCGGGGGTTGTGTCCGGTGAAGAGCCTCCGATGCTTAAGTCAGTATGTGTATGAGTATACTGGAGTTGAGTAATGAATAGAATGTCTTAAGGGAGAAAGGCTCACCCCCTTTATATAGGGGTGAGATACCTGCCCTAATAGCTGCCCGGATGAGGTGAGCTGGCTGCCCAAGCTGCCCGTCCGTACTCTGACACGCCGCGCACATGTCAGAGGTCGCGCGGGGCGTTGGGAGCTGTCAAAGGTGGTTATCGCTATCACCCAATACATTCTTGACACGTGTCCCCCCTACACATGGGGTAAATATTCTCCTGGGATTCAGTTAGAGGCTCTTACGCGCGTCTGCTTTACACGCTCCCATGACTGGGTCGTCTTTTGGCTCCTCGAAGTAATCGACTTGTTGAGGTAGAATAGGTTGCCCGATCATGTACCGGGTCGAGCAATGGGTTGCTCGATCGTTTCTCGTGTCGTGTTATGGACTGGTCGACCACCTGCTTGGTCGACTGTCTGAATGATCGATCTTCCCGTTTCTTGTCTTGGCTTCCTCTTAGTTTGACCTTCTTGACCGGTTGAGCAGACCGGTTTAGCCTTGTGTATATAATATCCCATATCATCTAGTCCCACCCACTCTGGTCGAGTCTGAATGACTTGATCTAAGAGTGAATTAGTATTTATCGACCTGTTGGATGGCTCGTCATCCGATATCGACCAGCCGATAAGTTTCCCGCTCATGTTTTCAAATAATTTCTCATTAATTGCTGGAAATAAAGTCATCTGCTTCAAGTCCTTTCTGTCGCGCCCTCTTTTCTGCCACGCGTCACACCTGCTATATGTGTCATGTGCTTTAATTATTGTGCCTCCTCGTCTAATGCGTCCGTTTTGAACTCCGTGAGAATTAATACTCCCCACCGTAGGATCTAGCTTTAATCCGACGGCCCTTATCTTCAACCCTTCAATCTTTTAAGATATAAATTCCATACTTAGCGTATTTTTCGATTTTTTTCCACCTTCGCAATTTTCGAATTCCTCTGTACTCAAAATCCTCTCTGCAAAAAACCATTGCTTTCTCGGCGATTTCTCCTACGCTCTTTCGATCTTCCATCAATCGTTGATCTACGGTTATGAGTAAGTCTCTCCACGCTTGAATTTGTATTTTTTGTATTTCTATTTTGTGCACTCTTGGATTTTCAATATTGGGTACCCTTGATCTGTTTGTGGAATTATTTCGAATTGGCGTGTCCTGTGTTGAATTTCTGCTTTGAATACTTTTGTCTGTCTATTGGATGTTGAGGATTTTGCTTCTTCTCTGAAAATTTTTTAATTTCCGTCCTCATACTTCCCAAATTCTTCTTCTGGTTTTGGGACTGTTCTCTCCAAAAACCCTAATCTTCCTTCTCCCCCCTTTCTCCTTGCAGCGACTTCTTTTTGATATTGTTCTCTTTGTCTTTGTTTTAATTTTCTTTTCAGACTTTGAGACCTCCTCTGATTCAGTTGAAATACTACCTTCCGCGCTCGAAGCTGTCCCTCTCTCTTTTCTTCGTCCCGACGACACAGTTCCCACTCGTATTTTCACAACTCGTGCTACCTCTCCCAATTCCAGGGATTCCATGGATAATATCTCCCTCCACCACCGTCGACCTGCTCTCGGCGCCTTAGACGAGCCAGAGGAGGATGAGGTTCTTTCTCCCCAACCTAACGTTTCTGCTTCTTCCCCTAAAAAGGCTTCGACCAAGAATCCTTCGAAAACTCCTGCCAAGCGTTCTCCTCCCACTTCTCTTTCTATTCATTGGGTAAATCCCTCAACAATTAGCCAAACTTCTGGTTGGACATTCTATAGACCTGCTCGATCTGACAAGTACGACCATCCCCCTGAACATTGCTACACTTTCTTCGAAATCCAGTTTAAGCTTGGCTTGCGTTTTCCCTTGAACCCCGAAATACTTCGCATTTGCGAGTGGTTCTCCCTTCCTCTACATCAACTTCCTCCTAACACCATCCTTTTCATAACCACCTTCATCCTCTGTCGCGTCCGTCTAGGTCTATTCTACCTAGACTTCTTCCACTACTGTTATGGCCCTTCTAAGCAAGGTCGAGGCCTCTACCTGAAAAGCCGCAACGGTGCCCACTTCATAAATGACATCCCCACCAATCTTCCCAAGTGGAGTGACAAATTCTTTTTTGTTCAGCCTGACATCCCTTTTCCCTGGCCTTCAATTCCTTGGGTCAAGGAAGTCTCGCGAGAGGCAGCCTCAGCCCCTCCTGCAAACCCCCTCTTCGACCAACGAATTTACACTTGGAATTCCAAGTCCGTCGCGTCCGAGCAAGTTCTCAAGGACAAGAACCTTCTCTATTTTTGTGGTCTTCTCACCCACAAAACTCTATCTCCGCCCACCGAGGAGATTCTTAACCTCGTTCGTATTGAAAATGATCCAGGTAATTCTTGATCCATTTGCTCGAGCGTTCGAGCGTTTCCTCGTTTTTGTTCTGAATGATTATTACTGATCTAGAATATAATCTATGTTGTAATTTTCTTGCAGAGGCGCCCAGTTTCAGCATCCCTCCGAGGAAAACACCCCTGAAAAAGAAAAAAGGGGGTACCTCTGGCTCAGCCGGGGGTCAGGTCGAGGGAAGGATCGACCCACTCCTCGTGGTCTCAACGAGAGCCGCGACCGCAGTCGCCTCCACGAGAGACCCTCTTACCCCCGCCCCCACCACCGGGGCCACAGCAACTTCAGCAACAACACCAAAAACAATAACAACAACCACATCCCCAGCACCAGCAGCAACAGAAACAACCACAACAACCGCAACCCTCCAAGACCTCACAACAACAACCCCCCAAGGACAAGTTTGACTCCCTGTCGACCTCCAAGTCGTCGACCACCTCAAAAACCACAGACCAACAGCATAAATCCAATGATCGACCAAAAACCGTTAACCGCCATCAGAAATCAGACGACCGCTCACAGAAGACAGGTCCTCGAGCTTCCAATCCCAAAGATAACCCTCAAGACCAAGCCGCTAATAAATCCTCCGATCCCCACACTTCATCTAAAACCAAAACCCAAGAAAAACTGCCCCTCACCCAACACTCCTCTCAAACCACTTCTGCCGGATCGACCAAGGCTCTGGTCGAATCCGGCCATCGTGATGGCGTGGAGCACGAGGGGGCCTTGGGCAAACGTTCTCGCGCTGAGCAGGGCGAGGTGGTTGTCAAGCGAGGGCGCAGCGGCTAACTTCCTCCTCATCCGCTCGCCCCGAGGCCGACATCTCTATTATCCGCCTCCGTGAACAAGGTGGCCAACCACCTCGAAGGTGCCCTTCTCGAGGACGACCGCAAAAGGGGTGGAGTCACTCTGCCCGAGGTCGGCGATAAGCTCGTGCAGTGGCTCGCCCAGGTATTATTCATTTCTAACCTTCCACTGGTTCTTCTCATTTTGCTTTGTCGATGCGTATGTTGAATCACTTCATCGTTTCTGTTGACAGGGCTTGGTCGATTTCTTGCCACTGGCCCAGGAGGCCCGAGATAGCTCGGGCAAGTCGATAAAGGGCCTCGAGGGCACCATCGGCTACCTGAAAATAAGAACTCCACCCTTTTGCAGCACAATGCTAAACTCCGCGAGACCCAGACAGAACAGAAGGTCGAGCTCGAAGTCAAGGTTAAATCCCTTGATGAAGAACTTACCAACAGGAATAAGGTTCTCGCGGAGAGAGAAGCCGCCCTTGCGGCCAAGGAGCTTACGCTGGCAGAGAAAGAAACTGCGCTTAAGGAGAAGGAGGTTGCACTCGAGCAAGAAAGGGTTGCTCGAGCACAAGCGGAGGCTGCTCGAGCTCAGCCGGAAGCTGCTCCAGTTCAGTCAGAGGCTACTTGAGCGCAGGCAGAAACCGCTCGGGCGTAGGCGGAGATTACTCGAGCTGAGCTGGAGGCTACTTTGTCCAAAGAGAGGGCTACCCACGCCAACCAATGTAAGCGCTATGCTGATGCTGCAGCTCTTCGAGCTCGACAAATGATGTGGGGAACAACAACTGGGAAGATTTTCCTCCGGGAATTCCACGAACAAGTGGTGGCTGACTACACGCGGCCACCCCCATTTCTGAAGGAGGTGCAGGACTTTGGGGTGGACTGCTTTCAGTTCGCCCTACAAAAGGCTGGCGAGCAGATCGCCGAGGACGATATCGAGCAGCTCGACCCTATGGTTATCTGGGAGGCCTTGCCCAAGGTTCCTTCCAGCTTCCAAGGCGATCCTAGCTTACCTCTCGAGCACGAGTGCTGGTCGGGGCTACTCGAAAGGACTCTGGCTCGATCGAATACCATGAAGAAAACTTATGCTCTGCCTGATGGTCTAACTCCTCCCGCCTCAATGTTGGTCGTGTTGACCGAGTCTATTCGCCAACGTCCGCTAAATGAGGCTTGCGACTCGACCTCTGGGACCAGCCATCCGCTCGATCCCAACGCCAACCAAAGCAATGCTGACTCGACCGCAACTCCCCCTCCTTAGATTTAGCTTTTTCATGTTTCTTTCTCGAATTTGAGTTATGTACTCCTATGAACTTTGTAATACTCGTGCAATGGTAATATTTTATTTTTGATTTGCCTTGATCTTCAATAATGCTCTTGATAATTTGATTTATTACTCTTGTCATAAATCCTTGATAGAAAAACCAAAGCGGACTTCAGAATGTGATTGATGCGAACATTGATATATGAATAACACGCTTTCATTAATGCTCTTGATAATTTTTTTAACACATGCCCACCCCGGGAGGTGGTCAAAACATGCGACCTTTCCGCCTCGTGGCCTTAAGTATGATGGGTTTTAAATTTTTCGAACACATGCCCACCCCTGGAAGTGGTCGAAACATGCGACCATCCAGCCTCGTGGCCTTAAACATGATGGGTTATCTGCGCCACTGTACTTCTCTTGTATGCTCGAGGTTTTGTGCTCGTCCTCTGGTCTTGAAGTTGCGTTCATTCCGGTGCCCTTTTCTCCATGTTTTCTGACCTGGATTCAAGGTCTTCATTGCGACCACCCAGCCCGAGGGCCTTAGTCATGGTGGGTTTTGGTCTTCACACTTGCCCACCCGCGAGGAATGTTCTAAACAGGAGGTTTTCAACAAACCTGCCCACCCGAAGGGATGTGCTAAACAAGTGACCACCCAGCCCGAGGGCCTTAGTCATGGTGGATTTTAGTCTTCACACTTGCCCACCCGCAAGGAATATTTTGAACAGGAGGTCTTCGACCAACCTGCCCACCCCAAGGGATGTTCTAAACAAGTGACCACCCAGCCCGAGGGCCTTAGTCATGGTGGATTTCGGTCTTCACACTTGCCCACCCGCGAGGGATGTTCTAAACAGGAGGTCTTCGACCAACCTGCCCACCCCAAGGGATGTTCTAAACAAGTGACCACCCAGCCCGAGGGCCTTAGTTCTGGTGGGTTTTGGTCTTCACACTTGCCCACCCGCGAGGAATGTTCTAAACAGGAGGTCTTCGACCAACCTGCCCACCCCAAAGAATGTTCTAAACAAGTGA
>CACSLK010028802.1:768595-790335 GCA_902706635.1 Striga hermonthica | reverse complement strand
CTTGCCCACCCGCGAGGAATGTTCTAAACAGGAGGTCTTCGACCAACCTGCCCACCCCAAGGGATGTTCTAAACAAGTGACCACCCAGCCTGAGGGCCTTAGTCATGGTGGATTTCGGTCTTCACACTTGCCCACCCGCGAGGAATGTTTTAAACAGGAGGTCTTCGACCAACCTGCCCACCCCAAGGGATGTTCTAAACAAGTGACCACCCAGCCCGAGGGCCTTAGTCATGGTGGATTTCGGTCTTCACACTTGCCCACCCGCGAGGAATGTTCTAAACAGGAGGTCTTCGACCAACCTGCCCACCCCAATGGATGTTCTAAACAAGTAACCACCCAGCCAGAGGGCCTTAGTCATGGTGGATTTCGGTCTTCACACTTGCCCACCCACGAGGAATGTTCTAAACAAGAGGTCTTCGACCAACCTGCCGAACCCAAGGGATGTTCTAAACAAGTGACTTCCAAGTCAAACCACACCAAATACATCCTGTCATTCAAATTATACCAACATTCCAAGCATAAGAAAATGTACCATAAAGCGAGTAAAATCTGAGAAATCACTGAACTTCATTGATTGTTGAGCAAACTTTGCAATTTACATCATTTTTCGATATTTTCTGACTTTCTTAAAAAACACGAAAAATTTTCACACATAATATTTTTTCAAATTAGCTATGTTCCATGACCTGGCAAGTGATCTGCCTTCAGCGTCCTTCAGCAAGTACGCTCCTCCTGCGTGCACTCGCTCGACCAAGTATGGTCCTTCCCAGTTCGGCTCCAGCTTTCCCACATGTTTGAGCACATCAACACGTTTCCAGACCAGGTCGCCCACTTGGAGTCTGCGAATTTTCACCTTCTTATCATGAGCGGCTCGCATCCTCTGTTTGTATGCCTCGACCCTGATTGCTGCTCTCCCACACAGTTCCTCGATAGTGTCCAGGGCGGCCATCATTAGATCTTCGTTCTGCTCAATATTATACATGCTCGACCTCTGGGATGATAGTTCGACCTCGACCGGCAGTAATGCTTCCATTCCATAAGCTAAACTGAAAGGGGTTTCTCCTGTTTTCAACCTCGGGGTTGTGCGATACGCCCAAAGAACCGAGTTCAACTCATCGACCCATGCCCCCAAGGCCTTTTCCAGCTTTGTTTTCAGCCCATTCAGTATAATTCGGTTGGTTACCTCGACCTGGCCATTGGCTTGCAGATGAGCGACGGAGGCAAAGTGTTGCTCGATTTTCATGTCTTCACACCATGCTCAAATTCGCTTGCCATTGAACTGAGTACCACTGTCGAAAATCAACACTTTGGGCACGCCAAACCGGCAGCAAACGTTGTTATATAGAAACTTAATTACTTTCTCCTCCGTAATCTTTGCCAGGGGTTCGGCCTCCACCCATTTTGTGAAATAGTCTACTGCCATGATTAAGAACTTCTTTTGACCGGTTCCTTGGGGCATCGGCCCCACCAGATCGATCCTCCACTGGGCGAACGGTATAGGGGCACTCATCGTCATCATCATTTCTGCCGGTTGGTGGATAAGTGGGCCGTGCTTTTGGCATTGTAAGCATTTCTCCACCATCGCTTTCGCATCCTCCCTCATCGCCGGCCAGAAATATCCTGCCCTCAAAATCTTCGCAACCAAGGCCCCTGACTTACTATGATCACTGCAGCATCCCTCGTGCATCTCTCTCAGCACATATTGACCTTCCTCCTTAGTTACACAGCGCAAGTGCTGTCCAGCATACGACCGCCTGTACAGAATGCCTCCTTGCTCAAAAAATCTCCTCACCACCTTTATCTTCCCTTCTTTCAGCTCCTTTAAGATCGGGGCTCTCCAATCCTCCACTTCCTCAATCTCTGCTACTTCTTCTTCGACCGCGCTCCTTTCGAGATGCAATAAAGTGACACTTCTGCTCTTACAATCCACCAAGCTTTGAGCGATTTTTGATAACAGGTCCGCTCGACCATTCTCTCCTCGAGGGATTTGTATCAGCTTGAATGAATCAAATTCCTCTTTCCACTTCCTCATTTCATCCACATACTTTTGCATACGGTCCTCCATAACTTCGAACACCTCCTGAAACTGCCCGCCAGTTGAGAATCAGAATGCACTTGTAGTTTTCGGGCTCCTCCCGCTTTGGCTAAACTCAAGCCTTTGATCACTGCCTCATACTCAGCCTCATTATTGGATATCTTGAACCCTACTTTATCCGCCAATTCCAAGTAATCACCCTTAGGAGAGACAAGGACAATTCCCAATCCTGCTCCGCTTCGGGCTATAGATCCGTCAACAAACAACCGCCATATTCCTCCTGACTCCTCCTTAACTTTCGTGCCTTCCTGGATAAAATCGGCCAACACCTGCGCTTTTATGGCCCTCCTCGGCTCATATAACAAAGAATACTCACTCATCTACACCGCCCATTTCACCAATCGACCAGAGACTGCTGGTCGGCCAAGCTTTCCCCCAGCGGCATGTTCGTCCGTACCCTCACCTTATGATTCAGGAAATAGGGTCACAACTTTCGAGCAGTTACTACCACGGCCAAAGCACACTTCTCAATCTCCGAATACCTCATCTCTGCCCCTTGCATCACCCTGCTCACGTAATAGATAGGAAACTGCGCTACTCCTTCCTCCCGTAACAACACTGAACTCACAACCTTCTCTCCAATAGAAACGTATAGCATCAATTCCTCGCCCTGTATGGGTTTGGCCAACAAGGGAAGATTGGCCAGCACCCCTCGCAACTCCTCAAATGCCCCTTGTGCCTCCTCTGTCCATTGAAATTTCGAGCTCTTCCTTAGTGTTTTGAATAGCGGGCCACTTTTCTCCGCCACCTTCGATATGAAACGACTCAGCCCCGCAATTCGACCAGCCAAAATCTGCACTTCCTTAACACTCGTCGGCGGCATCATCTCTATTACGGCTCGAACCTTCTCGGGATTCACTTCAATACCTCTCTTGGTCACCAAGTAACCCAAGAATTTTCCCGACCTTACCCCGAAAGAGCACTTAGCTGGATTCAACTTCATCCCATACCTCTGCAATGTTGAGAATGTCTCTTTCAAGTCTCGCACATGATCCATCTCCTCCTTGCTTTTCACCAACATATCATCCACATACACCTCCATGTTCCTCCCCAGTTGCTCCTTAAAGATTTTATCGACCAACCTATGATATGTGGCGCCCGCATTCTTTAGGCCGAATGGCATGACGACGTAACAATAGGTTCCTCTGCTCGTTACAAAACTCACTCGCTTCCTGTCCTCTCTCGCCAAGGGAATTTGGTGATGACCCTGGGAGACATCCATTAGTCTTAGCAGTTCGCACCCTGCTGTTGAGTCGACCAGCTAGTCGATTCTGGGTATTGGGTATAAATACTTGGGACATGCTTTGTTCAGATCACGGAAATCAATACACATCCTCCATTTTCCATCTGCCTTCGGCACCATTACCATATTTGACAACCATTCGGGGAACTGGATCTCCCTGATATGCCCTGCTCTCAATAGCTTCTCGACCTCCTTCTCAATGATTTTGTCCATCTCCACTCCGTGGTGCCTCCTTTTCTGCTTCACTGGCCTCACACTGAGGTCGATGTTCAGCCGATGCTTGATCACCTCCCACTTATCCCTGTCAACTCTTCTGCCGTATAAGAAAAAATGTCAGCAAACTCCCTGACCAGATCGACCAGCCTCGACCAAATAGGCTCCTCCATGTCCTTCCCGATTCTGAACTTTCTCTCCTCACATCCTTCGATCATCTGGATCTCCTCAACCTCTCCTCCTGGCTGGATATCTATTTTCTCTTTACCCTTCTCCATCCTCTGCTTATCCTCTTTCGCCCTCGACCCCCCTGGTCGATTAATCTCCTCCTCCTTCGATTTGGCCTGTCTTCTTGCCAACTGCTCCTACGACCACAAACCTCACCATGCGCACCTTCCTCAGCTCTCCTTATCCCAGCGCCACGGGCAGACTGATCTCCCCCATCGGCATAACCTCTCCTCCGTTAAAGCCGTAAAGTGCCGTGGTCACCAGTTTCAACTCCATATTCAACTCCTTATTGATTTATACAAAACAGTCAAAGAACATCACGTCCACCGAACTTCCAGTATCGATAAACACCCTCTTCATGTCAAAGCCTGCAACCTCCGCAGTTATCACCAAAGCATCGCTGTGTGGTAAGACCACTCCTTCAGCGTCCTCCGCCTTAAAACTTATCACCGGCATGCGAGCCGTAATCCGCACCTCCTCTCTCTTTCTCTTCATAGCTCGAACATGCCCCTTCTTAGCCCTGTTCGAGTCACCATCTGTCGGCCCTCCGGAAATCATGTAAATTGTCCCTCTCTTCATCGGGGCTTCTCCTCCTTGCCCCCTCTTATCACCATCTCTCCTCGACTTCTTTCCTCGACCATCTCGACCATCTCCGCCATCTCCTTCCTCATCCCTGTCACTCCTTTCTTCGGAATCCTCTCTGCACCTTCTCATTCCTTTCCCTTTCACCCTATCGTGATACACAAATTTTTTCAAATACCCCGCTCGAATCAACCTCTCGATCTCATCCTTCAGATGTCTACAGTTCTTTGTGGTATGACCGTTATCTCAGTGAAAACGGCAGTAAACGTCCGACCTAGGTCAAATCGGGCCTGTAAACCTTGTCTTTGGCCAAGTCACATCCTCACTTGGCATCTTCTGCTCCATAGCTTCGAGGACCTCTGTCATATCTTTCCTCAAGGGCGTAAAAGTGTGGTATCTCTGTCTTTCAAACAACATCGGCCTCCTCTGCCACTCATCTCTCTTCTCATTTTTCGAGTCTCGACTCTCCCCTCGGGGCGATGCCCTCTTCGGCCCACTCCTTTTGGGCGAATTTCTCCTCAACGATCTCCCCCTCTGTGGGCTTTTCTCCTTTTTTGGCTCTGGTCGAGCCACCCCTTCCAGCTTTGCAAACTCCATCTCCATTTCCTCCAAATTAATATACTTCTTGCACCTCTTCAGAACATCCTCATTTGATTGAGCAGGGGTCTTTGCCAGGGAAGTTCGACAAGGCCCTGCTCGAAGACTCCTTATCAATCCTCCCGCCTTTACCTCGTCCGAAGTCGAGTGCACCTCTGAACACGTCTGATTATATCGAGCAACATATTTATTCAATGACTCCTTCTCCCCCTGCCTCATCGCCATCAGAGTCAAATACGTTTTCTCCTGCACCACCGCGCTCGAATATTGATTGATAAGCTTGCCGATAAAGTCCTAAAAATTCGCAATCGACCCAGGGGGTAATTGATGAAACCAATAAAGTGCTCCTCCGCTCAGGGTCGATAAAAATGCCCTGGAACAAACAGAATCAGAATATCCATGCAACACAACCATATTTTCAAAAGTCCTCACATGCCTCGATGGGTCAGATGACCCATCATACACCAAGTTGGTCTTCTTGAAATTATTTGGCAAAGGAGCAGCGAGAATTTCCCTCGAAAAGGGATGTCCTCAAGCTCTCCTCTCTGGCCTCCCCTCCACCTTGTCCTGCAACTGACGTAACTGCTCTGCCATCCTCTCAATTGCCCGATCTCTTCCAGCTCCTCCCTCTCCATAACTGGACACATTCTCCTCTTGGCTACCGGCCACCGTGGTCGGCGCAGTGGTGGCATGAGATGTATGGCTCGTAACTTGCTGCACCGCCTGCGCCGCCGCGGCAGCCGCTATCCTCTGCATCTCCTCTCGGGTCATCGCCACCATTTGTTGGCCGGGGGCTTGTACAGCTGCCAGTGGTGGCACTCCTCCTTGCGCCATCGCTCCTCCCTGCCCCTGTGTTGGATTTGGTGGCGGCGGCGGTGGCATTGCCGCCGCTGCTGCAGCGCGAGCCTCTTGGGCCCGACTGGAGCTGGCATCTCCTCCGGGAATCTCCATCGTCACTCCCACACCTTGAAGGATAGGTGCAGGAGTGATCGGAGTCTGCGATGGGCCGAAAAAACCCGGAGGAGGGCCGTGCCCCAACGGCCTGGTCGTCGTCCAAGCTTCGTCGAACGTTGATTACAAGTTTTTAGGAATTCCGTCTGCCATAGCTGAGCTTCAAACACAACTTTTTGAACAAGAAGTCCCACAGACGGCGCCAATAATGCAAGTGTGAGCGTCCTGGTCCGGTTTGGAGTAGATTGATTCTTGTCCTCGCCGGTAGAACACTGAAAACCTGCAAATAACTTTCACACCGGGGGTTGTGTCCGGTGAAGAGCCTCCGATGCTTAAGTCAGTATGTGTATGAGTATGCTGGAGTTGAGTAATGAATAGAATGTCTTAAGAGAGAAAGGCTCACCCCTTTTATATAGGGGTGAGATACCTGCCCTAATAGCTGCCCGGATGAGGTGAGCTGGCTGCCCAAGCTGCCCGTCCGTACTCTGACATGCCGCGCACATGTCAGAGGTGGCGCAGGGTGTTGGGAGCTGTCAGAGGTGGTTATCGCTATCACCCAATACATTGTCGACACGTGTCCCCCCACACATGGGGTAAATATTCTCCTGGGATTCAGTTAGAGGCTCTTACGCGCGCCTGCTTTACACGCGCCCGTGACTGGGTCGTCTTTTGGCTCCTCGAAGTAATCGACTTGTTGAGGTAGAATAGGTTGCCCAATCATGTACCGGGTCGAGCGACGGGTTGCTCGATCGTTTCTCGTGTCGTGTTATGGACTGGTCGACCACCTGCTTGGTCGACTGTCTGAATGATCGATCTTCCCGTTTCTTGTCTTGGCTTCCTTCTAGTTTGACCTTCTCGATCGGCTGAGCAGACCGGTTTAGCCTTTTGTATATAATATCCCATATCACTATATACCTCCATATTTGTTTCCATAAAACTAAATCATCTTAAATTTAAATTCAACTGGTAAAGGTAATAACCATAAATATTTGATTAAAAAGATTGTGCACATTAATTACATTAATTTTTGTTAATTACTGTTTTTAGACAATAATTAATGAAATTGGCGGGAAAGTGTTTCTAAAAGTGAATTATGTTAATCCTAATTATATATTAATAGATTACATTAATTTGAATTGAAAATAATTGGCTCCCACTAATTTCAAAAAATGGTTTAAATGTTATTAATAAAGGTAAATTTGAAACTCTTTGACAGGATTTTAGTTACTATTTCAGAGAAATAAAAACATTTTTTATACATATAAATTTAAAAAATATTGGAGGATATTTATTAATTTTCCAATTCTAAATTTTTATATATGTTTATTTTTAAATCGTAGGTTTTATTTTATTTTAGGTCAAATTGATGTCTATATGGAAATCACACGTTTTTTATACCTGCCAATTTGTTTAATTTAGATTCTTTAATTTCAATAAATGGTGAATCTTCAAAGAATTATCCATAAGTTGCCATATGGAGGGAGGTTTGAAGATTATGCAAATATGCCAATTTGTTTTATTCAGATTCTGTGTTGATTTATTGTATTAAGCAAAATAAGTTATTTTTTTAGATACTACAACCGATATCTATACTTATATAAAAAGTCATCACATTTACTAGAATCTATTAATATGTAATAAGGATTAACATAATTCACTTTTAGAAACACTTTCTCGCCAATTTCATTAATTATTATCTAAAAATAGTAAATTAACAAAAATCAATATAATTAATGTACATAATCCTTTTATCCTTTTAGTCAAATAGTTATGGTTATTACCTATATTAGTTGAATGTAAATTTAGGATGATTTAGTTTTACGGAAACAAATATGGGGGTATTATAGAAACTTTCGAAATTCTCTAAATATATAGACTTGATTGAGCAATTTTAGAGAATTAATCATTAATCTTTATATCTATATTATATTTTCTGTATTGAGTAAAACATAATAAAGTAATACTTATGTTATTTTTCATACATTTTTTTGTTGGCATAGTAGAGTTGCAAGATTATTTTTTTATTCTTAGACAAGATAACTAAATACAAAAATATAAATAACATTTATGTGCCGCTAAAAAATATTTTGGACAAAATGTAGAAATGACCTTTAAAAAATACTTAATAAATTCATGGTATAAAGTTGACAAAATTAATAAATTCAATTTTGGTATAAAGTTGATGATTTTATTTTAAGTATCTGATAGTCATTTTTATTTTTTCATAGAAAATGTGTTGTTAATAATAAATGTCTGATTTTGTGGTATAAAGTGGGTGATTTATTTTGGTACGAAATGTTCGAATTTAAAATAGTATGAATTTTATTTGGAATGGATATAAGTATATTTGAAATTATTTAAAACAAAATAAGAGCATTACAATGCATAAATGTTGTTATCACATAAATTTTGACAAATGTCAATTGTTTATATGGATTGTGAACCACATAAGATATTTGTTAAGTTCACAACTTTATATCTAAAAAATTATCAGCGTGCACAATGTGTTCAAACCTAATATTGTCAATTGGCAAAAATAAAATATAAATAAGAAACAAAAATAAATTAATAATTAGATATTTTTAAAAAGATATTCCATAATATTTGATTAAACACTAAATCCGGCTATTTTGAATCACTTATATTTAAAAGCAGTATTATTATGAAACCAAATGTTATGGAATATCTTTTTAAAAACAGTATAATTATGATATCAAGATATTTAACCACGATTCAATCTTTTTAAGTCAATCCATATCTCTTTTTAGACATATCAATTCATTTTAATATAATATAAATTTACCGTAAAAATGAGAGTTGAACTTTACAATAATTACGGTATCAATATTAATAATATAAATGCTAAATAAAATTTAACTATTTAGACTGTACACTTTATTATATACATATAAATAAATCGCCTATTTGAACTTTAAATATTTTTTTTCATATATAGTTATGCAATATATGCAACATAACTAAAAGTAAAAAATATTCTAAATATTTCATTTCAATCATGGTAACATGTTTTATAAAATTACCACAATTTTCGATTCACTAATCCACAACTCATGTAAACATCTTTTTGTTATAATATATGATTTTCTTTTTATAAATATGTTTTTACAAAAGATACAACCAAAATTCTAAATCTCTGTTAAAACATAACAAAAACAAAATCGTTCAATTTTTGGAATGAATTTGGCATAAAAAAATGAGAATGATTGACAAGAAAAAAGGATATACTCAAAATCCACACTTTAACATTAAAGTAACAATTTTCCTTATACTCGATATAAAATTAAACTTCACCAGATAATCATATCTTTAGTATCTATCACAATATTACATATTTTCACTATAGTTTTATTTCATGGTGGTAACATTCCGAAAATCAACAAAAAAATGAAGGAATGAGGTGTCTATGAAATTCACGATTACCAAGTGGAGAGCAATCTTGGTGAATGTCGATTTACGGTTACCAAGTGAAAAATAATTTTGTATGGAAAAATAAAGAGCTTTTTAATTATGTATGATTTTTTCATGATGATCATTTTACGATTACCTAACAAATTTTTTATGTATTATAAAAACAAAGAGCTTTTTTTATTATGTATGATTATTTCATGATGATCATTTTACGATTACCTAACAAATTTTTTATGTATTATAACTTATTGATTAATAGCCTTCAATTATAATTTTTACTAAAATAAATACAGCCCGTGCATCGCACGGGGTACGTACTAGTTGGTAGAAAAAAGTCCACTCATAATTAATAGCACACCATATTTAGAAGGTTTTTAGATTTTTTAAATCATAAAATAGGGTAGCATTAAATGCCCATAAAATGGTGGGTTTGTTGAATTCAGTTTTAATAAAATCTGCATCCAAATTTACTATGATTTTGAAGTGAAAAATTGAAATTCAAAATCTTTTCTAATTTTAGTTACAAGAAAAGGTTGCATTCAACATTTGGACCAATTTATAAATTATTCCTTAAATGAAGGAATTTATAGATAACTGTTATTTGTACTCAATGACTTGATTATTTTCTATATAAAAAGAGACATGTTACAAATTAGTGAATCATATATTACCTAATTCAATATCTTAACATTAAGGAATAAATCCATAGCATTATGTGATTTCGTATCTCATATTATTATATCATTAAGAATATATCATAGTTATATTATTAAATAACAAAAAGATATTAATTCCATATTGTTAAAAAAAATAATTCATATAATTTTATAACAATTCTACTAAACTATTTAACCATATTCCTTTTTATTATATAAAAAAATAATAATTAAATATTATATGATGAACAAGAATAAGTAAAACTTTTACTTTCTCTTATATCAAGAGATATTATATGCTAAAATTAAATTTTTATTAGTATAAATGTTTTAGTAAGATAATATATTAATTATTTTACAAGCTAGCTTAACATGCTCATATATTAGTATAAATGTTTTAGTGAGATAATATATTAATTATTTTACAAGTTAGCCCTAACATGCTCATATTTAATGTTCTGGCTAAAAACAACATTGGATAAAAGATGTCGAAAAAAGCTTATAACCCTATTGTTTTTTAGACTTGACGTTGATTAAAAGAGGTAGAAAATAGATAATAACCCTACTACTTTTTAGACTTAAACGGAAAAGACTGTGAAGATAACTCATTTAATATCTCTGTCCCGTGCATCGCACGGGTACGTACTAGTAATTTCTTATGGTGAATTCAAATCACCAAAAAGAATACATTTATGAACATGGTGTTTCGTAGTGCTATCTATTAAAAACAATAAAAAATGAAAGATAAATTCTGAGTTCATTTGTTATATTTTTGTAGGATATTTCTTTTTCGGGAGGGAAATTAATTAGAGGATTTTCTGTATTTTTTTTGGACTGGACTCTTGATATGTGGTATTATTTATTTATTTATTATTTTTTTCCCAGAATGATAGAGGTAAGAATATAACCAAGAGCACATTGTGCGAATAAAAATACAAAGCTCCCAACATGAGAAGAAAAAACAACCAAAAGATGAAAAAATGGGAGGTTAGGTCAGACGACCGCCTAGAAACCTGACTCTAGCAATGCTAGAAACCAAAAACTAGACTCACGAGACAACTAACACAACAAAACACAAATAAAAACTACAAAGTTCCCAATAGGAGAATAGAGACGGGAGCTTCTCCCCACAGGAGAATAAAGGTTTGAAATAGTTAAAATGTAAGTGACATCTTGTCTCGGCTTTTTGGTCCTATATTGTGCATATATTGTGTAGTTAATAAATATATTTATAGAATACTTAAATAAAAAAAGAAAAAATATGTTTAGGTTATTTTTTTGTTTTTAATAATAACATGATATCATTCAATCAACCATTCAACGATACAATTTGAAAGAAAGGATCTAGAAAAGATGGGAGACAATCCTTCCACAAGAAGGATCCCGTCGATCGAATAGCCTTTTAGCTATATTATGAGCTATAACATTGTGCTCACGACTAACATGACTACAATTCCACAATTTAACAACCTCAACCGTTATACCAAAGATGATAGAAGCAGCGTCAGTTTTGGCACTTTGAAGCATAAAGCCTGAATCCAATGCAAATCGAAGTCCAAATCGCAAAGCCAATGCTTCTGCTGTTTCTGGGGAAAAGGATCCCTATTGAGAGACAAGAGCAACCCAACACAGACATTCTGAATCACATTGTAGACATCGAAATTTTAATTTTTTATTAATTAATGTCTTTATTTAGTTTGGGACATAAATCTAAGATAAATAAGATATTTAATTAATAAATTAATAATTTCTTGACCACCAAGTCAAATCTTAGGATAAGAAAAGAGATTATATCAAATCTTAGGAGAAGGATAGAGATTATGTCAAATCATGAAGGACCAATCAAATTGAAGTCTTCTTCTCCAAGACTCTCTTCCCTACACCTATAAATAGGACTCTCCTCAAACACCTCAAACACCTCAAGAAGATCAAACACATCTCAAAGATTAAAGTCTCAAATTCAGGGGCTCTCAAGAATCCTCTTGAAGATTTGAAAAAGTTCTTGAAGAACTGTCGAAATTCATTCAATGAAGAAGAAGGCCAAGAAAAAGAAAAAGAGGCGGCAGGTCTTCCTCAAGAAGTAAAGAGACGACTTTCACGCTTCTCAATTCAATCCAAGAATATCAACGACGTTCAAGCGACATTCAAGCCGCATTCGTTGAGAAGTTCAACCGACATAGCGTTCAATCCAGAAAAAAAAGCTATCAAGCCCTCAAGTCAACATTATTCAAGTCAAAATCTATCTTTTAAGAGGATCAAAGAATCAAGTCCTCCAAGAAGACTTCTTCAACCAAGTCATGGCCTAACATTTAATATGGGAATAAGTCATTCGACCCCCAAATTAATGTTAGAGAAATTCAAGACCAAGCCCGAAGGAGATTCATTCGTCAAATCCATCTTTGAAGGTCTCAATCCCAAATTCATGAAGAGAAGAATCAGAGGAGATAAATAGAGGCTGTACCTGCAATATCATTTGATTGAAATATATTCAAGTTGTACAAAAGTTTTATGCTTTTCATAAAATTTGTTGTTACAAATTTTGCATGCCCAGTGGGACTTTCTCTACCTCTCATCTCTTCTCTTCAAATCAAGTTTGAAGGTCTTTGAAGATGCATGAAGACCTCTGTGAAGAAAATGCACTCGGGGGCAACGAAGGATGATCTCTTCCTAAACCATGAATCCGTCGAAAATCATTGTGTTCATCAAACATCCGAATAGGGGAAAACAAAAGTGGTCTTCCATATTCTTCTCAAATTCCATGGGGGCAATTTACATGAGAAGCTCCATCAAATCCTCAAATTCAAATGCTTCTTGATACGAGCCTAAACTGTCTACATATTCAAATGATCCTTGATATGAGCCTAAACTATCTACATATTTCAATGCTCCTTGATATGAGCTTAAACTATCTACATATTTCAATGCTCCTTGATACGAGCCTAAACTATCTACATATTCAAATGCTCCTTGATATGAGTATAAACTTTCTACATATTCAAATGCTCCTTGATATGAGCCTAAACTATCTACAAATTCGATGCTCCTTGATACGAGCCTAAACTATCTATATATTTCAATGCTCCTTGATATGAGCCAAAACTATCCAAATATCCAAATCAAATGCCCCTTGATAAGAGCTTAAACTATCTATATGACTCCTTGACACGAGCATAAAATGTTTTCATATCAAGATCTCCTTGACACGAGAATAAAAGGTCTACATATCAATCTTATGGCTCCTTGACACGAGCATAAAATGTCTTCATACCAAGATCTCCTTGACACGAGAATAAAAGGTCTACTGTTCATGTGTGATTTTACACCATATTCATATAGTATCTAGAGCTTATTTGTCGCAATATTGGTGTATAAATTGCATTATTGTGCTTAATTCTATATTTGTTGGAAAGGTATTACACGTGCTTGTTTTGTAGATATTTTCACATATTTGTAGAGATTTGGCTATTGGAGGAGCATGGTGAGTGCCTGAGACTTCCGGGATAATAATAGATCGATGCACGAATGAAGAGAATGGAAGAAACAAGCGAAACGAGCCAAAAATGAGAGTACAGTGGTGTGACACGACCCGTGACATGGGCTCCAAGGTCGTGTCACCACCCGTGTCATCCAAAAAGAGGAGTGTAGATACTGTACATGTGACACAACCTGCGACATGACCCATGACACGGGCGTGTCTAGTCGTGTCGCGTGCGCTGACAGTTTTTAATCTCTTTCCTTTTTGGATAAGGAGAGGAGTTTTGGAAATTAAAAAGAGCATATTAACCCTATTCTGAGAGAGGAAAATAGAGAACACAAGGTGAAGAGCCTAGAACACACAAGAGAAGAAATTAAGGAGCAAAAGGAAGATCAACTACAAAGAGATAAGGAGATTGAAAGATCGACGAGATTCCTAGTTTTTATTTCTTCTTTCCTCTTGAACTTTTATTGATCATGTAAATTTATAATATGTCTATGCGTTTGAATTCGAACAAGAGTAGCTAGATTTATTGATTCTAAGACTTGGTAGTAGATTAATATGTTGGGATTTTGGATGATTTATTTATAACTGATTGTTTTTCTTTTGAGCCCTATTCAAGTATTTTGTTCTGATTCCGTGTTTAGAACTTGATCAATTCTTTTACATGTTTGACAATATTGTTCATAATTCGAGAGATGAGTTCAATATTAGGTCTGTAATATTTGACATAATTCACTTGCTTGAATCGAGAGATTAGTAGGTAATTGTGAGGATTTTAGATCTTTTAATCTATTTGGAGTTTAATTGCATGTGTTGAGTGGAGACGCTAATATATGTGATTTAGTCTACGGTTTTATCGATCTTGAGAGGACGATAGGCTAATTTTGTGATCATCTTGTAGGGTAGATAAAAAAAATAGTTAGTTGTGATATATTTGAAGGAACCCAACTGTTAATTGAACCCATAGTCTTAGAATCTACCATTCCCATATATTCTTCTTAAGTGTTTTTCTAGTTTTTTTCTTGTTATCGATTTCTTATCTTTTGAATTATTTTCTTAGTTTAGTTAATCAATCTTATATTCGGTCGTCTAAATAAAATTGGTACTATCATAATCTAGTACTTGATTAATTGGTTGTTTGGTCTCTTGGGGATACGACCTTGCTTGCCACATACTACGAGCGAAGCCGTACACTTGCGGTCGAGCTTTAAAAACATAGGCGAACAAGGTCTACATATCAAACTTGAAGGCTCCTTGACACGATCAAAAAATGTCCACATATTCAAATACTCCTTGACACAAGTTTAAACTATCTATAAATCAATCTTGAAGGCTCCTTGATACAAGCATAAAATGTATACATATCAAGATCTACTTGACACGAGAATAAAAGGACTACATATCAATAACTCCTTGATACGAGTATAAATTATCTACAAATCAAGCCATATAAAGAACTCATTGATATGAGTATAAACTATCTACAAATCAAGTCAAATGAAGAACTCCTTGATACGAGTTTAAACTATCTACAAATTCAAGTCGAAAACTCCTAGATAAGAGTTTAAACTATCTGCATGTCCAAACCAAATATAAAATTTTGAGACTCGTTCACTACCAAGACATTTTGTCCGTGAACAAGTCTCAATGGGGCATTTGTAAACATCCAAATTTTAATATTTTATTAATTAATGTCTTTATTTATTTTGGGACATAAATCCAAGATAAATAAGATATGTAATTAATAAATTAATTATTTCATGCCCACTAAGTCAAATCTTAGGATAAGGAAATAGATTATATCAAATCTTAGGAGAAGGATAGAGATTATGTCAAATCATGAAGGACCAATCAAATGGAAGTCTTCTTCTCCAAGACTTTCTCTCCTTCACCTATAAATAGGACTCTCCTCAAACACCTCAAAGACCTCAAAAATATCAAACACATCTTAAAGATTAAAGTCTCAAATTCAAGGGCTCTCAAGAACCCTCTTGAAGATTTGAAGAAGTTTTTGAAGACTTGCCCGAAATTCTTCAATGAAGAAGAAGGCCAAGAAGAAGAAAAAAAGGCGGCGGGTCTTCCTCAAGAAGTAAAGAGATGACTTTCACGCTTCTTAAGTCAATCCAAGAATATCAACAACGTTCAAGCGACATTCAAGCCGCGTTTGTTGAGAAGTTCAACCAACATAGCGTTTGATCCGGGAAAAAGCTATCAAGCCCCCGAATCAACGTTATTCAAGTCGGAGTCCCTCTTTCAAGAAGATCAAAGAATCAAGTCTTCCAAGAAGTCATATTCAATCAAGTAAAGGCCTAAAATTTAAAAGTGGCCTCTCTTCACTGGCTACATTGAGGAAAAACTAGATAGAATGGTGGCCTCTCTTCACTGGCTTGGAACTCACCCAGAAGCAAAGGTCCTCAACATATTTAAGAGTGCATCTGATCATAATCTCCTTCTCCTCCACATTGGTAATCCACATAAGCAGAGGAAAAATTCCTTTTGTTTTGACAAGAGATGGTTCAAGAAAGCAGACATTAAGAAGGAGATTCAAAGAGCCTGGAACCAGACATCAAATGGCTCCCCAATGTCCAATATCACTCAGAAGATTAAAGCCACCAGAGTTGCCCTATTGAAGTGGAAAAGAGCCTTCAAGGTAGAATATGCCAAATATATTGAGAGTCTCACTACTGAATTCGTTGGGCTGAGAGAGCAAGGGGCACCAGAAACTGGGAACGGTGGAACATTCTAAAAAAGCAGCTGAATGAAGCATATAAATCAGAGGAGCTGTTTTGGAAGAAAAAATCCAGGGTTCTATGGCTTAAAGAAGGTGACAAGAATACTAAATTATTTCATCTTTTACACTCCAAAGAAGAAAGGACAATGCAATATCAAGGCTAGTCAAGGAGGATCAAACAATATGCATTACCAGAGAAGATATAGATGACTGCCTCACGAACTTCTACCAAAATTTATTCACTTTAGAAGGGTCAGTTGATGTTGGTAATCGTATCAACTACATTCCTACCATCATTACAGAATATCACAATGGCACCCTTGTGGCACAAGTGACAAAAGAGGAGATCAAGAATACTTTATTCAACATGCACCCTGACAAGGCACCTGGATGGGATGGTATGACACCTGCTTTCTTTCAATCCTTTTGGAGTGTTAGTAAAATTCTTGCTAAAAGATTAAAGCCCTGTCTACACTTATGGTGGATATTTAAGAGAAGGATATAGGCAAAATATAGCTTACATATACTTAAGGAAAGTGGAAAAAAAAATCGTCCAAATGCTTCCTTTATAGCACCGAATGAAACAACAAAAATTTGGGAAGTGATGGTGCTTAGACGTGGCAATATTTTAGGCTTGACATTTGCTCCTCATTTAGATGGTTTATGATGACTAATCCCCCTTAAACTCTCCAAATAATGACACGCATGAGGCTTAAAAAATGGAAAGAAAATGCTTATGAAAATTTGGGAGATACAACATAAAATTCCGCATGGCTTTTCCTTAAAATTGAAACAAAATGCTACGGCATTTATATGTCTAAGCACGGTTAATAAATAATTAAGCATAATCTTGATGCTCAATTAATTACTAAGCATGACATTAGCAATACTCAAGCAGCATTCATCCCTGATAGACAATTATTTGATAACGTCATCATTGCACATGAGGTTTTCCACTTTCTTAACAGACATAGAATTGGACCTAAAAGATATATGGCCCTAAAGCTTTACATGTCAAAGCCTTATGACAGAGTTGAATGGGCCAGTATCAGTAAAATCATGGAAAAGATGTGATTCCACTAGAAATTCATAAAATGGATTATGGCCTGTGTGCAATCTTCCTCATTCTCCTTCAAGCTTAATGGCCATCATGTTGGTTATATTTTGCCTTCTAGAAGAATTAGGCAAGGTGATCTCATCTCCCCTTACCTATTCTTATTAGTATCAGAGAGCTTATCTTGTTTAATCCAACATGAATTGGCAACCGGGTCATAGAAAGGGCTTAAAATTTCAAGGCACGACCCTACCCTCAGTCACCTTTTCTTTGCTGATGACTCATTACTATTTTGCCAAGCTACTGTTGATTCTGCTAATCTTATTTTGACTATGCTAGAGAAATATAAGAAATTTACAGGTCAACAAGTCAACATGATGAAGTCATCAGTGTTTTTCAGCAAAAACACACCTAAAAATGTACATAAGAAATATATGTCATATTCTGCAGGGCATCACGGTGCATCACTCATCTAGATATCTTGGATTACCACTTGGCATTGGAAGATCCAAAGGGAAAACCTTCAAATATGTAGTGGATGTTGTAAGGAACAAACTGTTGAGTTGGAAGAATAAGTTCTTATCAAGTGCTGGCAAATAAGTTATAATGAAGGTTGTGCTCAGTGCACTCCCCACCTTCACTATGTCATGTTTCCTTCTACCTGTGGGTTTGTGCATAGAATTATCTCATATTTTTGCAAATTTTTGGTGGTTTTCACAACCTGCAACAAATGCAGGTATCCATTGGAAAGCATGGCAAATGCTAACTCTCCCCAAAGCTGCAGGGAGTCTGAATTTCCATGACTTCCAAATGTTTAATGAATCATTGATATTAAAACAACTCTGGAGGCTGCTGACAAAACCAGATTTTCTCATGAGCAAGGTGCTTAGAAACAAATACTTTTCTACTGGGGATTTTTTTGGAGTCAAACCCACCCAAAATGCTTCATGTCTGTGGAGATCATGACTCAAGGTGCGTAAAACATTCCTTTATGGTTTCATGATGCAGGTGAGATACGGAAGAAGAACAAGAATTTGGGAACACCCATAGGTTCCCAACCTCCCAAATCATAAGCTGCTACCAAGAGCCCCCAATGCCCCAAGCCTAACATGGGTTTCTGAGCTTATTGCTGCAGATGGGGTATCAAGGAATGAGGATCTCATTAGAAAATGCTTTTCTCCTTCAGAATGTGAAGCTATCATTCAAATCAGAACTTTGAGCAGACACTCACAAGATAAAGTTGTTTGGTCTTTCAACACAAAACAAGTATTCACAATAGCTTCTACTTATGTTCACTTAATTTCTAACAGAATTCTCCAACTTGATGTCCCAGAGGCTAGTCCTAATGCTAAAAACATAAGGAGAATGAGAATCAGAAGCTGGAAACTCAAAATCAAAGGCAAGATTAAGCATTTCATTTGGAAATGCTACAGCGGAATACTCCCAGTTGCCACAAACCTGCACAGAAGAGGACTTAAGATAGATACCATATACATGCTCTGTGGGCAAGAGTCTGAGACAACTGACCACATACTATTCCAATGCCCAAGAGCATAGAAGGTGTGGAAATTTTAGCACCTGTCCATTGGGATGGGCCAACACAATTCAACGACAGCTTCAAAAACTGGTGGACTGATCTATGCCTGATAAAAGTAGAAAAATCCATCGAGAAAAGGATACAGACATCAACTTATATCTTATGGCAACTGTGGAAAACCAAAAACCTATGGATTTTTTTAAAAACTTTGGACCCCAAAGAACATCATAGTGGACAATGCAATCAGAGAGTGGATAAAGTTATCTTCTATTAGATCCTTTCTTTTCTCTTTCATTTTCATTTTTCTAGCTAGAAATTTGCAGTGGCTAGTTTATTTTGATTAGCTATTCTAGTTCTTCTTCTTAGCAGATAATAGCTCTCCGTTTATTCTTGCGGCTGTTATAGGTTCTTCTTTGTATTTTGATTTCTAGAAAGCTTTGTGCTCTCCTCCGATCCCTTTGGATTATGGTCCTATCGATCCCGTGTACTCTTTGAACCTTCTTTATGCAAACAAATATGGTCGTTTCGAAAAAAAAAAGTTGGCTTTTCTTAATACTTTTTAAAACTTCATAAATTTTGGTGTATTCAATTTAGTCTTTTTAAGATTTTCAAGACTTTTAAAAGCATTATATAATTTTGAGCTATTTAATTTATTTGAGATTTAGATTTGCTATAACTTTTTTAAGATTTTGTGAGATTTCTCATAGTTTAAAAAACTAGATCGGACCGGCTGGTTCGACCGGTTTAACCGGGAACCGGCTATAACAATTGTCCGGTTTGAGAATTTGACCCGATGGGCAAAAGAACTGGTTCAAAACCGGTACCTGTTTTCACGGCCCAATGGTTCTTAATTTTACAGTTTGAGACTTTGGTATAGTGGTTGTTGAGGCCCTTTTGGTATATAAGTGGCATGTGTTCGATTTTATCTAATCCCAAATTTCACTTTTGTTTTCTCATTTTCCCTATCATCCATCCTCTATATTCTTCATTTTCTTTTTCTATTCAATTTTCAGATTTAGATATTCTAATTATATATGTGCGTGATCTAATTTTTTATTTACTATATTTATTAAAAAACAATTGAATTATTGGGCTGATTGAATTCTTATTTAGATAAATGTTAATAGACACTATAATTAATGATTAAAATACACAAAGTTATATATTTATACGAATAAAATAAATAAACAATTATATATTCAATTGAACCGGTTCGATCATTAGTCTGATTAGTGAACTATTGAACTGGTAGTTTCACCGGTTCGGTTATTAGAACATTGAGATTTCTAAAGAAAAAATCTTAGGGTAAATAATTTTTTCTATCTTGTACTATACGTGTTTTTTAGATTTTCAACATAAAGTATTTTTTGTTGTTAAATGCAACCTGAACTACATATATACAATTTTTTGCACATTCGATTACTATTTTACCATTCGATCATCTGCAAAAAAATGACACGTGATGACCATGATGTGGTCGAGCGTGCAAATAGTGATTGTATATATAGTCCAGGTTGCATTTTACAACCAAAAATATTGTATTCGTCAAAATCAAAATCACTCCTCAAAAAAATTATTTACCCAAAATCTAAATCACTCCGCAATATAAAGATTTCACAGGATTCGTCAAAATATGAAAATCTTTAAAGTCTTAAATTTAAGAAGTCTCAAAATGTCACTAGAATTACTAATTAACTACGCCCCGTTATTTCTTTTTCCTGTTTACATGCATGTATGTATACAAACTAGTGAAAACTAAGGGGGGTGTATTCGTTTCGGAATTCAAGTGACATATAAAGACTTTTTAAGATTTAAGATTTTTGAGGATTTTCAGATTTTAAAAGAATCCTATAAAATACCAAGTCTAAAGGTGGGATTTGTAGTGGGATTTCCTACATGTTTTTTTCTTTAAAAATCCCAGCAAATCTTAAAAAGTCCTTATAAATCCTAACCTTAAATTTGTTAAATACACCTGGATTTCGTAAGACTTTTTAAAATCCTAATTGAATACCTCAAGACTTTTAAAAGTCTTGAGAAATCTAAATTAAATACACCTGGATTTCTAAAGTCCTAAAAAGTTTTTAAAAGTCTTTATAAATCCCAATTAAATACACCCCCTAACTTTTGGCACTACTCAACTAAAATTTCGCATATGATTCAACTAACTATTGACTCCTTTGGTCCACGATACTCATAAATAACTTAACACATTTAAACTTCAAAATTTAAAATTTCAACTTTAACATAAACTCAATACTCAAATGTGAAATATTAAAATTAATATAATTTATATATATGTAACAAAAATATATGGAATGCAAAGAAGGAAAAAAAATCTAAATTGTTGAACACTTTATTTGTGAAGTAAAATTTGTGAAGCTTTGATACATTTGATTATGAGTAGAAAAGTGTGAAAACTACATGCGGACGGTTGATAAAATTATGACGAATTATGACATAAATTCATTTGAAAGTTAATAGAAAATATTTAAAAAATTAGACTTATTTTTTTATTTTTTAGATCCTTACAGTCATTCGCTCTTTTATTGGTTTATCAACTTTTACACATAAAAATCAAAATTAATGCAACTCGAAATATTATATAACAAATAAATTGAGATTTTTTTTTATCTAACATGTAGTATATAGATTGTTCGAAAAATCTTTTATAAATCTTATTCTCTTTTTATGCACACATATATTAAAGAATGTGTAAAAACATTATGTAAATATGTTTAAAACTATCTAATTGTTATGTGTTCACGATATTACAACAAAAAACATTAAGAATACGTGGACTATTATATAACATATGTGAAAATATTAAATATTATATAATATTATTAAAAATGTGAAATTACCTCAGTTTTTTCTCGACATTTTATAAGAAAAATATATATATCCTTAAAGTTAATATATATATATATATATATATATATATATATA
>CACSLK010028802.1:757580-768569 GCA_902706635.1 Striga hermonthica | reverse complement strand
TATATATATATATATATATATATATATAGTTGGGTTCACATGAGAATGTTAATGAAAAAAATGAGAATAAATAATAGCCATTAGATCAGATGATCAAATGGCTAAAAAAATTAAAATTATACCTTAAGGGTATAGAAATAATTTTGCATATCACACTTAAAGAGGTGGGTTCCTTCCTAATAATACACCTGCCAACTAACCCACTCACCTACCACATTAATACATTAATTCATGATTTGCCCAACTCACCCACCCATCAGCCACCTCACCCCCATTCTCTCTCTCTCTCTCTCTCTCTCTCTCTCTCTCTCTCTCTCTCTCTCTCTCTCTCTCTTTCTCTCTCTCTCTCTCTCCCCCACACACACACACATAAATCACACTACACACACAACAACACGCCAGCGGCCCGACCTCCACCCTGTCTCCGCCCACATCGCCGCCCGACCTCCACCCTGTCTCCGTCCACATCGCCGCCAAACCTCCACCTGTCTCCGCCCACATCGCCGCCGTTTGCAACTCCCTCTGACGGATCCCAGTTTCTCCGGCAACCGCTGTCTGTGCGCGTGTGTTACGTTATAGTGCACACCCGCTGGAGAAGGCCACAATGGCCCTCTCCATTGATTCGGTCCTTTCGCCGGAACCGTTGTGCAGGAGATGAGGTTGTTGATGACGAGCCAGCCATGACAAACTGGAGCCATATTTGTGTGACTAGAGAAGATGGTGGTGAAGACCGGTGGGAAGAGCTTTTCGCCAGAGTTCAGTTGCTGAATTCAGGGGCTATGGTCAAGTGAAAATTGGGGGTTATGTCTGTGAAAATTAGATGTTGTTTGTTAATATTACACTGTGGTACATAGGCCAAACCTATAATTTAGAAAGAGTTATAGAAAAAAAAAATATTATTTGTATATATTTTTTTATACATAAATATTAAATAATTTTATTTAATAAAAATTATTAACCAAACTGCTCCTGTGTGTGGAGCCAAAAAAAAAATACTATTAAAATATTTATTTAACAATATTTATTAGTAATATTTATTATTAATATTTATTAAATATATACAAAGAAATATATTTAATAATATTTATTATTAAAAATTGTTATCATCCGACTCGGTAAAGCACAATTAAGGACCTTGAACAGCACCATAAGCAAAATTTGACTCAAACACCAACGTAATAAAGTCATCCCGGTTCGCACAATAAAACCGGTACGACCAAAGAAGACCGAAGTGACCCTTATCCCATTCCGAACCGAGGTCATTCCGAACCGAGGTCATTCTGAACCGAGGTCATTTCGAACTGGGGTCATTCCTAAAGCAGGTGACAAGGCGCCTACACGCCCCCGTCACAATCTACGAGATTTGTCATCATTCGCGTAGGGCCCACTGGTTCAACCGCCCATCTAAAGTAGCTTTTTCTAACAAACAATGCACGGATCCCGATGTATGCATAAAAAAGAATACTATAAATAGCCAACTAGTGATATTTGTACGGGATCCGATTCCAGACCCAAAAAATTGGAGATTCACAATGCAACACGTAACAGCCCATAAAGGCTTTTCACCTCGGACCGGGGCCATTGTTGAGTTTTCCTTACATGATTTACATCCAAACCACTCGTAATTATCATATAAATCCCTTATCAAATCGTCATTAAGAATCATACGACAACAGTTTGGCGCTAGAGGAAGGGCCTCATAAGTGATTTGAGGTTACTTTCTGACTCGTGTTTAAGCGATCCACATCAGCTACACAAATCATGTCTCATTCTGATAATCATGACCATACTTCACGCGATGGCCACAGTCGCAACGCCGCGCAATCCGCCCGACGACCAGTTGTAGCCCCCCATGTACCGGATTACGCTGTTTTATTCCAAAATCCAGAGTTTGCACGTGGATTTGCTACCTTGATGGCTCAAACGATCCATGGAGCGTGAACGACTGCCCCGGGACATTCCATAATACCCACAACACCTGCAAATCCGCAGAATCCACCGGCACGACAAGACGGCAGAAGGACAACATCTCACGCCACGTCTCAACCCCGCAGTCGAGCGTCACAGCCGCCTCCGAAACAAACCACACGTCGCACCGACGTTGGACGCAATCTCCTTGCATTTCCTCATGAAGAAACCACCGAAAGCCAGTCTGGTCATTCACGATGATCACCGCCTCATGCGCGGCACCAAATCCCTTCCAACCCGGCGCAGACCGACCTTCGGCAACACATTGAACGAAATCGGGCTCGTCAAGAGTCATCCGAACTTGAAACATTACGAAGAAGAATTGCCGAACTGGAAAGTCGAAGCACCTGAAAACCCCCCTCGGTGGGCCTCTATTTCGGCGAAGTATATCTGGAAGCCGACTCCCCTCTCACACCGGAGCTTACGTCGGAACCCGTACCTGGGAAAGTTAAAGTCCCTCAAATTGGGCTATAAGATGGAACATCGGACCCCGATTCACACCTCGGTCATTATACTTCGTGGATGGATCTGCATGGGGCCTCGAACGCACTCCAGTGTCGTATGTTTTCTCTCACACTGGGGCCTCGAGCCCAAAAATGGTACCATTCTCTTCCCCCTCACTCTATTTGGAAGTGGCAACAATTGAGGTCGGCTTTCCGATCACATTTCATCGGGGCCCAAGTCTGCCTAATTCCAAAAGAATCTCTTGCAAATGTAACCCAAAAAGATGATAAAAGTGTCAAGGACTATATCGCCCGATTTAATGACCGAGTCCAGAATATGGAGCCTTGTCATCCTGAAACCCTGCTTGTCATGGCTATTGCCGGGTTGAAACCGAACACAATTTTCTGTTGGACGTTGTGTCAAAATAAACCCAACACCTTTCAAGAATTTCTTGCTCGAGCTCAGCAGCACATCATAGCCGAGGAAGCCATGTCGGTCCCCGACTTTAATTTTAACCCGAAGTCATCCAAGGCGGGAACCGACGAGAAGAAGAAAAATAAGTTTTTTGAAAAGCAGAACAAGACTCAGTTCGGAGGGCCTCCTCGGGGAGATCCCAACGATCCTGAAGTACGAGCAGCCCGAAAACAGTATGCCACCGATGTAAAATCTGGTTATCAGACTGTATATTCAACTGGGGCTGCCACCATATACGAAGAAATCAAAGGGAATGGCATTTTACCGGACCCCAAGCCACTTCGGATGCCCGAAGAAAAGTTGGACAAATCCTGATATTGCGATTATCACAAATCGCCAGGACACAATACTGACGAGTGCTTAAGCCTATTAGCTGCTTTGTTGCGCTTAATCGGTCATCCACAGCTCAGAAAGTTCAATCGTAACACCGATCCTCAGAAACGGGGCCCGGGGCGTCCAATGGAATCTTATGATGATGACGACGATGAGGACCGAGGTACCATACCAAAGCGTATCTAGCAAGGAGACAAAGAAATATTCATGTTCACTTCAGAAATGCCCAATTCTAATTCAACTGGAACCTCCCGAAGACACAAGCGAAGCAGATCTCCCAGCCCGATGCAAATAACTGTCCACCGCGTCAATACCAACAACACTCGGAGTACATTATCCCGACGACAAGTCAAAGCTTATGCCCGACAAGCTTACAACTCCAGTAAACGAGTGTACACAACCGATCTAAGAGATATCCCCAATAACAGGAATTGTCCCATAACTTTTAATATGGAGGATGAAAATCATTTCTCACACCCTCATTCAGACGCACTTGTTATTACTGTTCCTATATGCGGAATCCTTGTGCATCGCGTAATGGTCGACACTGGGGCCTACTCAAGCATTTTAATGTTAAAAGCCTTTGACAAAATCGGTCTCGATCCTGCTGACATCCGACCCTGTAACGACCAAATACAGGGATTTAATGGCAGCATTTCAAAGCCCATCGACGACATCACTTTACCTGTCAGATTTGGCACTTCGGAGAACGTCTCCAAACTCGTTATGGAAACTTTCAAAATTCTTGACATCAATAACGAGTATAATGCCATCATCGGCAGAACAGAGTTGTACAAACTTCAAGCTGCGGTCTCGATCTTTCATTATGCCCTAAAGTTCCCGACTACAGGAGGAGAAGGAACTCATTTCGGAGATCAAAGAGAAGCTCGAGAACTTGTCACTTTCGTACCATCCAGCGGAGTCTATTCCATCACTTCGGGAAATGACGACAGTTCCTCACAACGAAACATCTCGGATAATGTAATTTCCGAGGAACCGAGTTACAACACCGTTGTTCCTCCTACCTCGGATCCTTTATCTGAAGACCGAGGTAGGCGGCCAGGAAAGGAGCCACTCCTCGAAGAAGACGAGTTGGACCGAAGGGCCCAATTCAAGGAAAAAAGCCGAAATGATCGAGCCGAACCTGGAGAAGAAGTAGAATTGATAAACGTCGATGAACCGATCTTCCATAAATCATTGCGTATTGGAAGTCACCTTCAGGAGCCTCTCCGGTCAGAACTCATTCCGTTTTTCAAACAAAATTCAGACGTGTTTGCTTGGAAACATGAAGACATGAAGGGTATCGACCCCGGTGTCGCTAGTCACAAATTGAACCTCGACCGAACTGTTCGACCTACTGTTCAAAAACGAAGGAAATTGGGGCCGGATCGTCAGAAAGCATTGGAAGAAGAAGTTAAGAAACTCATTGACAACAAGTTTATTAAAGAGGCCAAATATCCGACATGGGTCTCAAACCCTGTTCTCGTCAAAAAGAGCAATGGCCTGTGGAGACTGTGTATTGATTTTTTCAACTTGAACAAGGCATGTCCGAAAGACAGTTATCCTCTCCCACATATAGATTATATGGTTGACGCCACGTCAGGACACGAATTGATGAGTTTTATGGATGCTTACTCCAGTTATAATCAGATTCCTATGGATCCTGAAGATTCCGAACACACCTCGTTCTATTCAGCACGAGGCTTGTACTGCTATACCATGATGCCGTTTGGATTGAAAAACGCCGGAGCCACTTATCAACGCCTTGTCAACAAAATGTTTGCTACGATGATTGGTCATACCATGGAAGTTTATGTTGACGACATGCTCGTCAAGTCGGTACACGCTTCTGACCATATAACACACCTTCAAGTCATGTTTGATATCCTCCGGTCTTATTCCATGGTTTTAAATCCCAAGAAATGCACCTTCGGAGTTGAGTCTGGGAAATTCCTGGGCTATATGGTTAGCCAACGAGGAATTGAGGCCAACCCGGCCAAAATAAAAGTCATCCAAGATCTAACTCCCCCGACTTCGGTTAAAGGTGTCCAAGCCCTAACTGGCCGACTTGATGCGCTCAACCGATTCATCTCCAAATCCACGGATCGTTGCAAACCTTTTTTCGAAGCAATCAAAAAAGAAAAGCACTTCAAATGGACCGAGGAATGTCAGAAGGCTCTCATCAGCATCAAGGAGACACTCGCCTCTCTGCCGACATTACAAAAACTGAGACCCGAGGAAATGTTGTTTTTGTACCTCGGAGTCAGTGATTCTGCGATCAGCGCTGTTTTAATACGTGAAGAAAGAATGCTACAATCACCCGTTTATTACATCAGTAAAGCCCTACATGATGCCGAACTGCGCTACCCTCCTATGGAAAAGTTGGCGTTTGCACTTGTAATCGCCGCCCGGAAATTGCAACCTTATTTCCAAGAACATTCTATAATGGTACGCACTTCGTATCCATTGCGACAAGTTCTGCACCGACCTGACACCTCGGGACACATGATAAAATGGGCTATCGAGCTCGGACAATTCGACATCCATTATCAACCGAGGACCGCGATCAAGGCACAAGCCTTATCCGACTTCATTGCCGAATTTATCCAGCTATAACAGTTCATGACGACAATCAGCCGTGGGTTCTTTATATCGACGGTTCCTCGACAGCCAACCGAGCAGGTGCAGGAATAGTCCTGGCAAACCCAGAAAATTGATTGTTTTGCCATTCTGTAAAATTCCTCTTTCCTGCAACCAACAATGAAGCCGAATATGAAGCCTTACTATCTGGATTGGATTTGGCCGGATCTATGAACGTGAAACAATTGAAGGTCTTTTCAGACTCTCAGCTCCTCGTCAACCAAATTAATGGCTCATACGAAGTCAAAGAACCTCGGTTAACCCTATATCTAGCTTTGGCAAAAAAGAAATTATCCAAGTTTGCTGCCGAGGTAGAGCATATTCCACGAACCCTTAATGTCCAAGCAGACGCTCTATCTAGATTAGCCTCAAGTACCGGGATGGAGAGCATGGAGTATGTCCAAGTCGGACAGCAGGAGCAACCATCAACCTGTCTTTCTGAGGTCGCCGTTTTAGACCCCGCAACGTCGCAACACTCTCCGACTTGGATGGATCGGTATTTAGAAACTGGAGTCTTACCTTCAAACCCAAAAGAAGCCCGGGCACTTCGGATCCGAGCAGCACGATATACACTGGACAACAGAATTTTATTCAAAAGAGGGTACTCCATCCCGCTTTTAAGATGCGTGAATGAATCTGATTCACGGTATATTCTCGAAGAAGTCCATGAAGGAATTTATGGAAGTCACCCTGGTGCACAGGCCTTGTCCTACAAAGTCTTGCGACAGGGTTATTACTGGCCGACCTTAAAAACCGATGCCGCCGCATGGGTTCGCAAATGCCCGAAATGCCAAATATTCGCGCCCAACATTCATCAATCTCCCGAGGAGCTCAAATCAATCTACAGTCCATGGCCTTTCGCCCAATGGGGAATCGATCTCATAGGTCCCCCGCCAACCGGGAAAGGAGGCATTCGATTTGCCATCGTAGCAGTTGATTACTTCACTAAGTGGGCCGAAGCCGAACCATTAGCCACAATAACTGAACAGAAAGTCATTGACTTTGTGTGGAAATCAATCATCTGCCACTTTGGAGTATCGAACTCCATCATTACCGACAATGGTAGACAGTTCGAAGGCAAACGACTTGAATCCCTGTGCGAAGAATACAACATCAAGCACTTCTTCTCCTCACCTTATCACCCACAATACAACGGTCAAGTTGAAGCTGTGAACAAGCTCATAAAAAATGGCCTCAAAGTCCGACTTGACGCTGCCAAAGGAGCTTGGCCTGAAGAATTGCCACACATTTTTATGGGCATATCGGACAACTACTCGAACTTCCACCGGCGAGACCCCGTTCTCACTCACTTACGGATCAGAAGCTGTAGTCCCAGAGTAACTCGGTGAACCCACTTACCGAATTCAACATTTTACCGAAGAGTCCAACTCGGATAACCTAAAAGCAAGTCTGGACTTACTTGTAGAACATCGTATCCGTGCCGAGCTCAAAAATATAGCCTATAAACATCAAAGTGAAAGATATGTTAACTCCAAATTCAAGCCGCGTACATTCCGAGTTGGAGATCTAGTTCTCAAATGCGTGATGGGGGCAGACCCCGGCCCACTCAAACCGAGGTGGGAAGGACCCTTTCAAATTGTTGAAGTCCTACCTCATGGAGCCTACCGAATTGCTCACCCTGATGGAAATCCACATCAATATCCGTGGAATGCTGTCTTCCTGAAGAAGTTCTATCAATAAATGGTCCGAAGTCGGATGTCCGACTCTTCTTTTGGACGGACCTTCCTTTTGCTTCACTGTATGCACGAAGTGACTCTTTTGATGTACTGAAAGTTTACCGACTCTCACCTTTTGAAAATTCGAGGCACTGCTCGGTACCGATGTAAAACATTTTGAAACTCGGTTCTATAAACATGTTGTACCGATGTAAGCATTGCGACACTTGGTCTTGTTGATACCCCGAAATCTATCCAAATCCTACGCACGTTTTGGTTGGGGATTGAAGCTCGTCAAACGTCATTTCAACAAACGTGATTTGACGGGTCCCGAAAATTACCGAATACCAAAGATATAAATCGGTTGGGACCATTCCATAATCGAACTCTGACGAAGTTCGGTGAACTCTACTTTGTTTTACGCACAGACCGAAAATGCATTAAGTGTAGCGAATTCTTAGTAAGTTCGCATACCGACTTACGCTAGTGGCTGAAAATATCAAAAAAGATTAGAGCGGAACTCGGAAATTATACTTATAAAAACCCACAACTTGGTTAATGATATAATTAGATCCAAGTTGGGGAAATTCATTTTAAAATCCGCACCAAGTTCAGAACACTTGGTCGAAAAATTGCTGAAATTTGTACAGCAAACATAAATCAAGACATTATGCAAACACATCATATATATATATATCGTAACAATGTCTGAAAAACCCTTACATATTTCCTACTAAGGGAATCAGCTACCTGATATCCCCGATTACATATTCATATATGTCCTACTAAGGATGCCAACATGCTGGCACCCCGATGTCTTATTTCAGAATTAATAGTGCAGTAATATATAATACTTCCAGACTTCAAGCCGCGTAGGTTGTCTTCTCCACATTGTCGCCCGAACCACTGCCTTCCCCAATTTCGGTCCTTGAAGATAATCGCTCCAAGACCTCCGTTTTCTTTGCTTTGGCAGCAGTCTCAATGGCTCCATCTGACACCGGAACAAACTCATCGCGGGGATCCGGTACTTTATCTGATTCACCCTCGGCCGGCGTGACAACCTTGACGACTTCAACTTCCTTGTCGGTCGACTTAGCCTTTTTTTCAATGTATGCCTTAACCCTGCTCTGAATCTGCTCCGGGGTCATATCGTCAAAAAGTTGTTCGACCTCTACATCGACGAGAGTTGAGAGATACACATCGGCAAGCTCCTTCCTTTTCTCCTTCTCTCCCTCCAAAATCATATTAACATAAGCACGTCGGAGGAGAGCAGCTCTATCCTCGGAAAGTGGTGGCAATTCGGGGTTTGCATTCACATCTTCAGATCGGCGGAGCATCCAAACACAAAATTCCCGTTCATCCTCGTCGGCCTCCACGTGCATTCCCTTTATCTCGGTGTCAAAGCCGTACTTTGCGAGCTTGCGAAATAAGAACAAACGGATATCGTCGATATCGTAATAACCCGCATCATAACGCTCGATGACCCATCGGATATTCAGACAAGTGTTCATTTCAATTTCGAGGTCAGGCCCACCGACTTCATCATCCTCACCAGCATCAACGACTTCCACGTCGGCATCATCCCCAGACTTCGGTTACGTAACTGCAACCGTTTCTTTCCCAGCTTGGAAGCCGATCTCATACATGGTTTCCCCGTAAGATGATTTTTCTTTTTCAAGCTTTGCCATCTCGTCTTGATGGGCGTCCCTCTGCCGACCCACAAGCTCGCGGACCTCGGCACACTCTTTACGAGTTGCCTCATGCCCGGACTTCTCATCTGATAACGCCTTCTCCGTCTCGTCAAACTTGGCCTCTAAAGCCGTGGAGTGTTGCTCGGCAAAGGCAAGGCGCGCCCTAAGATCAGCCACCTCGGTCTCCAAAGCCTTTTTCTCCTCGGACAACGCCGAGACTTCAGCCTGCGCCACTTCCAACTGTGCAACTTGTTCAGAGATTTTGCCTTTCAAGTCGGCCTCCACCTCAACCGACTACTCCTTCAACGAGGCGATCATGGCATCTCGAGCGGCAATGGTGTCCTTTTTTCCATCCAACTGAGTCGCGATCCGGCTATGATCATCTTCAGCAGCAATGAGACTGACTAAAGCTCGGCCCAAACACGCCTTAGCATAGCTCATCTTATCAACGCTTGACAGGGAAGAAACTCCCACTTTGGACTTCGGGTCCCATACCATCAAGGGCACCCTTGCTGCACTTTTTGCATTCTCCGGCATATCAATTCTCGAAGACATGTAGGAGACTTCGCAGATTGAAACGTGGTGAACCACTCCTCCACGACACCCTTGGGCACCTTCACCTTGGCAGCCCTCTCTTCATCAATTGATAAGAAGGATTTTTCGAACAGAGGCGCCTCATCAATCCTCCTTTCACCAGACCTGCGACTGGAGTCGTGCTTCTTCTTTGACCTCTTCTCTGCTCCAGAAGAGGCCCCCAAATTGGACATTTTCACCAGTTTCCTCTTTCTCCTTCTCTCCAGCTGAGTGGACTCCACCGACCTCGAAGGAGATGGTAGTTTCTCTGGTTCATCTTTACGTGCTTCGAAGTGCGGTGGCTCAACTACAGCCACCTCGGTTCCCACCACATTGGGCTCAGGCTCCGCTTGATTGATCGCAGCCGCATTCACAACTGGCGGCACCTCGGTAGTTGTCACCTCTTTCAGAGACTTCGGGCTCTCCGGAACAGCAGCCGAGGTCGCACTCGACCCCACCTCGGTCGATTTTTTGTTGGCATTCTTCTGACTAGCTGTCCTCTTCACCAAAGCACGAACTAGATCCCTCCTCATGGCGTTAGTCAGTCGCAGATCTCGGCTTTTACCAAATTTGGATTGCAGATCCCTATTCGGATACTTGCGCCTGAAATCCTTAGCTTCCTGAACAGAGCAGTAACCCAAAAATCCGAGGAGCGGATAGTATACTACATTAAACAAATAATAAATGAATCAAAGTTATAGTCAGCTGCCTTACATATAATGCAGTACGGATGAAGATACTAAAGTATTCTACTCACCGGGGTCAAATTTCAAGCTAGAAACTCCAGGAGACAGACCGGCAGCTTTGAGTTTCAGATCTACAACTAGTGTGCGATAATCTCGTACCTCCTTGTCCAAGCCAGCAAGTGTAATCAACTTCCCACCGAACTCCAGACTGAGCCTCGGCTCTTTTTGTAACACCCCGCTATTTGTAATACATCAGAGTACGCGGTTTTTCACAAATTTTCTGAATAAATAAATAAATAAACTAACTTTTTTAATTTGCGAAACTGATTCGGGCGTTACCGTGAAAAACTTAACTTCTGAAAACCGTTAGAATTTAAAACTAATACATAAAATGGTTATAATTTATTATCCGACTAACGTCGGAGCAAAGTCTGAAAGTTTTAGCGGAAGTCTAGCGTGGTAAAATCATAAGAGTCTGATAAAAAGTTCTGAAAAGTTTTATCG
>CACSLK010028802.1:689842-721918 GCA_902706635.1 Striga hermonthica | reverse complement strand
AAAAAAAAAAAAACCTAGCACCAACAGACAGATAACATAGCAACACCATACAACTAACATTGCAACATGATAAAACTAATCTATCAGAGATATATAACTAACCTATCACCAACAGACAACTAACATAGCAACACCATACAACTAACATTGCAACATGATAAAACTAACCTAGCAGAGATATATAACTAACCTAACATCAACATAAAACTAACATAGCAACACCATACAACTAACATTGCAACATGATAAAACTAACCTAGTAGAGATATATAACTCACCTAGCACCAACATAAAGCTAACATAGCACAATCATACAACTAACCTAGCACCATCAGAAAACTAACATAGCAACTACTAACCTAGCACAATCAGACAACTAATCTAGCACAATCATACAACTTTAGCACCATCAGACAATTAACCTAGCATGCTAGGTTATTTATATTTAATTGCAAGTTTAGTTGTCAATGGTCAACGCCTGAAGTCAACGGTCAATGCCGAAAGTCAACGGTCAATACCGAAAGTCAACGGATTTTTGCCAAAAGTCAACGTCGTAGTCAACGGTCAACGTCAGAAGTCAACGGTCAACACCGAAGTCAACCTGTTAAAATAATATTTAAATTATTAAAATAATAATAAAAAAAAGAGTAAATCATTGCTACACATATCATGTACCAATCTTGTGGCTAAGAATGAGTCTCACGTCTGCATTTTAAAAAACTGTCTGCATTTGAACCATTCCCTATATATATGCATTTGATCCAACATATCAATGGTCTTGATCAAGTCAAACTTTCATAAATTATGGTCAATCATTAATGGCAATCTGGTAATTTTTTGAACTACTATGGTCAAATATGTGTATTTGACCTATAATTAAGGGTAAATTAGTACTTACACTTATAACACAACCCACACTCTCTCCCGCAGACACAACTTCACACACACACACACACACACACATACACACACACCAACATGCTCGGTAAAAATCAGCCCACAAACCTTCTGTCACTGCCGCCGCCATCGAACCGTTGCCGTTGACGTTGCCGCTGCTATCATCCCGTCAACACGCTATAATCAACCCACCACAAACCTCCGGTCACTCCCATTTGCACAATCTCTCCCGTCGCTGCCCAATCTGTCGCCGTCATCACCACCGCTAACATCCTGTCGAGCAAAGCCACCACCGTCACTACCACTGTCTCAATATCACGCATCCCGCCCGTCGAGTGCCCCGATTGTACTCATGGAGAGGGTCGCTGTAACACCCCGCTATGTCATAAATATCAGAGTTAAATTTTCGCAAAACCTTTTAATAAAACTTACTGATTAGTTTGCGAAATCATGTTTCGGAGTGCTACCATGACAATAACATTACCTGGAAAACCGTTATATTCGTTTTGAAGAAAAACAGTTGATCATATTATAACAACCCGACTGGTAATCGAATCAAATGACTAAGTTTGACAAACAAGAAACATCAGCGGAAAACGTAGCGTGGCGAAAACATGTAACTCCACTACGGGATATAGTAACAGCACTGCTATGCCAAATTTAAACATATAAACAAAATCTTGAACCGGCCGTCAGCTCACTCCTCGACTCCGACTCTGTGACCTAAAAAACATAAATAACATGGGGCGTGTGTTAGAGTAGTATACCCGGCGTTCCAATCAGATTGGATGTATTCTACTTGTAAATTCAATCTATTGGAATTATATTAAATAATAAGGCATTACTTTATTTTAAGACTAAGCATTTATCATATATTTGCACTTAAGATAAAGTCCCTAGATCACTTATAGCTATAAGATATGGTTGCGCATAGAGATGGTGATCACGGAACATATCTTGAAAGCTGTGATCTTAAGTACAATTCCAAGTCGTTGGATGTTTCGAGATGGGATATCGAATAAATCCGGAAAAGACTTGCACATAGTATGTATGCTGATTAGATAAGAATGTTGCGTTCCATCAACATTAGCGTGGGACGCAAATACATATATGTGGGTGCTTGTTAGAGAACAAGTTCACTGAACATGACCGTATGAAAATTCTTAATGAAAGTTTATAATGTCGAATAAGAATTTCCATGTTACAATAGTACATTATTAATCCTTAGACCTGAGGCACGATGGTAACTTTGTGCAAATTATATTTTACTTTGATTTATCATTTTGATTGCTAGCACAATCGTATAAAGAGATATTTTGGGTATTATATTAATATTTATGGAAGTTTGTCAGTGGCCAACAAAGGATTCGACACTTATGAAGATAAGTGAATTTCTTATGTGTTTCATAGTTAGTAATTCAAAGTCCTTGGCCAAGGCCGGATGAATAGAGATTCATAAACAAATTACTAAACTTGAAATGGAATCATAGTTATTAAATCAATTTGGGTTTCGACAAAATCATACCCAAAGATTTAATCGGGAAATTGGATGTCGAAAGGATTTTACATGTATGGACTTGTAATCGAAATAGGTTTACTCGCTATTCACTTAATACTAGATTCATGCTACTTGCTAGATGTTCCCATGATATGTGGGTTCTTGAATAAGGAGTTAATTCATGAATAAGAGTTAATAAGATTAACTCAAATTACAAAGAGTTGTAAGACCACTACTAGTATTAATTGTGAACTTAAAAGGTCACACCAATTTTGGAATGAAGGTAAAATTCAAATAGTAATTCTAAAGAGTTAGAATTAATTAACAAATCTAATTTGATTAGATGTCAATTTATGGAATATATTAAATTAATCAATTGGATTGATTAATTGAATTTTGGATATTAGTTTAGTAATTAACGGAACTTCTAAATTTATAGTTGAAATTCAAAATGGGATTTTAAATTTCAAATCCGAATAATAATATGATTATTAAATGAGAAGATGGAAGAAAAGATTAAAATAATAAAATCTTGAAAAATTGTTTTCAAGAATTATTATTTATCATTAATATAATTGAAGATTAAGTATTAATAAGAATAAATTAATTATAGTGGTTTGGAGATGTTAACCAATTCACATAATTAATTTTATTTTTATTAATAGAATATTGGGTGCGTAATAGTCTTCTTCAAGACTTAATATTTTGTGAAAATATTCTTGAAGACTTTTTATATTTTATGAAAATATTTTATCTAATATTATTATTTTATACTAAAATGTTTAGTATAAATATGGACATATTTGATGTTCAATTTAGCTAAGTTCTTCCAAAGAGAAAAACATTCAAAGAGTTGAGTGATAAAACAAGAAAGAGTTCTTGTAAAATTTCCTTATACATATATATTCTATACTTCTTGAAAAACCGAGTAGTTTCTACTAGCAAAGAAACTATAGTCGGAACCAAAGTTCAAAAGGTGGATATGATTAGAGGGAAGACATTTGGATTCCTAAAGTGAGTAACCACAAGAAGTGATCGTTACCAAACCGGGAATCGATTTCCTCATACATCTTCATTTTGAAGGAGTTCAAGAACAAAGTTAATTTTTAAATTACATGTCAAATCAAAATTAGTAAAAGTTACTAGATTTTAAATGATGCTTATATGTGATCTCGTTATATTTATGTACGGAATAAGTATTTATAAGATAAATACTTATAAAAATTTTAAATTTCGCTGCATTCTCTGTTCCGTACGGTATAACGAAACCAACAGTGGTATCAGAGCCACGTTACAATTTGCATCTTTAAAATCAGATTTTGATTTGAAAAATTGTTAAAAACATAAACTGGAATAAAAATCGAATAGAGTATTCGAAAACACGAGTCGTGCAGGATGACACGACTCGTGTGACCGGTCGTGTGGGGTCACACGACCCGTGTGAGAAGTCACACGAGTCGTGTGACTGGTCGTGTCACCTCACACGAGTCGTGTGAAATAAAATTCTTGCTAGTTTTTCCAATGTCACTCTCGCATTTTTCACACGAGTCGTGTGAGTAAGCCACACGAGTTGTGTGACTGATCAGTGATCAGAAAAGAGCTGTTTTGACTTAATATGAGTCATTACTACATCAACATATTAAATTAGTTAATTTATATGGTTGATTTAGGGATGATCATGAGCCTTTTATTCATAATGATGAATGATTGCATTTTCATTCAATATGATTGATGGTTGCATTTTTATTCAATGTGATTGAACGAATGTAATTTATCGAGACCTGCGAGTCTCTTGACTTATGATTTGTAAAATTTTAAATTTTTGTATCGTTAAAAGATTAGATCAAGGTAGAGACCGTTCGATGCAAAAGGCCCACGCATGTGTGGGTAATTTTACAAGTTGTAAATTTTGAAGGCCTGTGCATGTACGGGTATATAAAATAAATTGTAATAGAAGTAGTTCTATTTATTTCATCATGTACATAGGCATAGACCCATTTTGGCTCGAATGGGGCGTATAGGCAAGGTCATGATCATCCCACCGTATGCATGCGTTAGATGTATGTTAGGTTTATTTATGTTTGTGATTCATGCGATGAATAATGCGGTAGATAAACACACGTAAAGATGGTAATTGATGAGATCTAAGGAACCCTAAAGAATTAATTTGATTAATTCTATATCAAATCATTAATGGATAAAAATAAGTTTGAACTTATTAGTCCAGGCCTTCCATCAAAAGTAGACGACATGAGATGCTACGATGCTTTATCACCGACCATGAGTCGTGGGGTGGTTTTGCGTCGAAAGTTGTGATCCCTACTAAGTATTGTGATACTCGTGAGGTGGATTCCAATTTATGTTGACCATGAGTCGTGGGATATTCTGGTGGGCCACTATCATGAATGTTTGATGGGTTTGATTTGGCACTTAGTAATATATACGGTCATAAAATTGAGGTATATAAGGAAAAGTGAGGCAAAATATGTTGAAGGTTGTATAGAGATACAATTGTCAAAAGTTGACTACCGATATAATTGTTTCATGAGTACTCATAAAATTGGGATATGGAATAATTTTATTGGACTTCAAGCCCACTATGAAATTAGATTTTCATAATTAAAATGGGGTTTTAATTAAAATAATGGGAGACATTTAATGTTAAAGACCTACTGTTAAATGAATATAAATTCCATAGTCTGATTATTTTCTACTTCGTTTGTTTTTGTAGATCACTATACTAAAATGGCTAAGAATCCAATTGCAAGGTATCCTTGAACAAAACAAATTAACTGGACCCAACTTTAATGACTGGCTGAGGAACCTGAAAATTGTTCTACAGTCTGAAAAGAGGGCCTATGTATTGGACAAAGCCCCTCCTCCTCCACCCGAGAATCAGACATCTGATGAGTATAGAGAATACTTACGTCATACTGATGACAATCTCCAGGCTCGGTGCTACATGTTAGCATCAATGTCAAATGAGTTACAGAGACAGAACGAATTGTTGAATAATGCTTCTGAAATCCTCCTTCATCTACAAGAGTTGTATGGTGATACGACGTGGCAAATCAGATATCATATATCTAAGGAGCTTTTCAGGTGTCGTATGACTGAGAGCTCTTCAGTTCATGAGCACGAGCTAAAGATGATAGCTCTTGTTGAAAGGCTTTCGTCCCTTGGAGTCATTATGGATAATGAACTCTATGTGGATCTCATGCTGCAATCTCTGCCATCGTCATTTGATAGCTTTGTTGTTAACTTCAACATGCATAATATGGAGACTTCTCTGCCAAAATTAGTGAACTTGTTAAAGACGGCTGAATCCACAATCAAAAAGGATAAGCCGGTGCTTCTTGTTGGATCCACTTCTGGATCAAAGGCTTTAAAATCTAAGAAAAGGAAGGGGAAGGGAAAGGTTCCCAATAAACCCAACAAGAAGGCAAATAACAACAAAGAGAAGAACAAAGAGAAGGTTAATTCTCAGTCTAATCGTGAATGCTATCATTGTGGTAAAACTGGGCATTGGAAGAGGAACTGGAAGGAGTATCTTGCAAGCCTGAAAAGTTCAGGTATTTATTTTGTTGAAGTTAACTTATCAGTAAATGATTCTTCTTGGGTATTGGATACCGGCTGTGGCTCACATATTTGCAATGATTTGCAGATGATGGCAAGAAGTAATAAGTTAGAAGATGGAAAAACAATCTTAAGGATGGGCAATGGAGCAAAAGTTGCTGCCAAAGCAATTGGGACTGTTTATCTAGCTTTAAATAATGATGTAAAAATTTGTCTTACAATTTGTTTGTATGTTCCGGATGTTATAAGAAACACTATTTCTATTCCAGTAATGGATAGAGAAGGTTTTAAGTTTGTTATTGAGAATGGAAGATGTTCCATTTTCAAAGATACAACTTTTATATATTCCATAAATATGACAAATGGGTTATATACCATTACACCACAAAGTCTCATCCTAACTATTCAACAAAATAAAAGAAAATTAGATAATCATAGTTCATTCACACTTTGGCATGCTCGATTAGGTCATATATCTGAAAAGAGGATTCACAAATTGGGACCAAAACTCGACCTTAGGGGAGAGGAAAGGTTGCCTACTTGTGAGTCATGTCTTAAAGGTAAAATGACAAAATCACCATTTGTTGGACAAGTGGAGCGAGCTAAAGGTTTGTTGGATTTGATCCATACAGATGTATGTGGACCACTAAATGTTAGTGCCAAGGGGAACTACCACTATTTCATAACATTTACTGATGATTATTCAAGGTATGGTTATGTATACCTATTAAGGTACAAATCTGAAGTATTTGAAAAGTTCAAAGAATTCAGAAGTGAAGTGGAGAAACAAATTAGTCGTAGTATTAAATTTCTTCGATCGGATTGAGGAGGTGAATATTTGACCAATGAGTTTCTTGATTACTTAAGAGATAATGGGATTATTTTACAGTGGACACCTCCTGGAACTCCACAACTTAATGGGGTTTCAGAAAGGAGGAATCGAACATTATTGGACATGGTTCGATCAATGATGAGTTCCACTACTTTACCTCTTTCATTATGGGGCTATGCCTTAGAAACAGCAGCACATATTTTGAACAGAGCGCCGAGTAAAGCTGTACCCAGCACACCTTATGAGATATGGTGTGGTAAAATACCCTCGTACATGTATTAAAAGTATGGGGTTGTACTGCTTATGTGAAGCAGTTAGTGGGAGGTAAGTTGGATATGAGATCCATCTTATGTAAATTTGTGGGGTATCCAAAAGAGTCTATTGGATACTATTTCTATGACCCCTCTGAACAAAATATGTTTGTTTCAAAGAATGTTGTTTTCTTACAGGAAGAGTTTCTCTCAAAGAATAGCGGAGTCATAGAACTTAATGAAGAACCACAAGAAATTCCACAAAATGCCACAAATAACATACCAGTAGAGACTGGACCATCTGTAACACAATCTCTCGGAGATCTGAAAGGATTTCTAGGGCGCCTGAGAGGCTATACCTATTGTTAGAGGACAATGAAGATGGACTCCTTTTGTATAATGATTCAATAAGCTATGATGAGGCAATGTCGGACATTGACTCAGATAAATGGCAAGAAGCTATGCAATCCGAGATAGACTCCATATATTCAAACAAAGTATGGACTTTGGTTGATCCACCACAGGGTATAGTACCCATCGGTTGTAAATGGGTTTACAAACGAAAACGTGGTGTAGATGGAGAAGTTAATACTTTTAAAGCAAGACTGGTTGCTAAAGGTTGTACTAAAAAATAAGGTGTTGATTATGAGGAAACTTTTTCACCAGTAGCAATGCTTAAATCTATTCGGATATTGCTAGCCATAGCTGCGTATTATGACTACGAGATATGGCAAATGGATGTGAAAACTGCTTTTCTTAATGGAAACATTAAGGAAGACATTTATATGAAACAGTCGCAGGGTTTCATATCCAGTGGGAGCAAACAAATGGTTTGTAAGCTTCAAAGGTCCATTTATGGACTTAAACAAGGTTCGAGGAGTTGGAACATTAGGTTTGATGAAACGATCAAAACGTTTGATTTTCATAAGAATCCGGATGAACCATGTGTTTATAAGAAGGTTAGTGGGAATGCAGTTGCATTTGTTGTTCTCTATGTTGATGACATCCTACTCATTGGGAATGATATAGGAATATTACAATCAACACGAACATGGTTGTCTAAACAGTTCTCCATGAAAGATTTGGGAGAAGCATCTTTTATCCTAGGGATAAAAATCTATAGAGATAGATTTAAAAAGATGATCGGACTATCCCAGTCTACGTACATAAATAAGGTACTAAAAAGGTTTAGTGTGGAAGAATCCAAACGTGGATATATTCCAATGAGTCATGGGGTTTCACTTTCTAAAACGATGTCTCCAAAGAAACCTGAAGAAAGAGAACGGATGAATCATATACCTTATGCATCAGCTATTGGTAGCATTATGTATGCAATGTTATGTACAAGGCCTGATGTTGCTCATGCACTTAGTGTAACGAGCAGATATCAGTCTAATCCAGGTGAAGAACACTGAAAAGCCGTTAAGATGATTCTTAAGTACTTACGAAGGACTAAGGATATCTTTATGGTATACGGCAATGGAGAATTGAAACTAGAAGGCTTTACTGATTCTGGTTTTCAGTCTGATAAAGACGACTATAAATCCATGTCTAGATACTTATTCACTCTGAATGGAGCAGCAGTTTGTTGGAAAAGTTCCAAACAAGAAACGATTGCTGACTCTACAACATAGGCTGAATATATTGCTGCATCTGATGCTGCAAAGGAAGCTGTTTGGATAAGGGACTTTATCCAAGGGTTGGGCGTAGTATCATCTGTTGTTGATCCAATAACGATTTATTGTGATAACAATGGGGCTATTGCGCAAGCAAAGGAACCAAGATCTCATCAAAGATTCAAACAAATTATGAGACGATACCATTTGATTATAGAAATCATTGGTAGAGGAGACGTCATAATGGAGCGAGTCGACTCAGCAGAAAATATAGCAGACCCCTTAACTAAGCCTTTATCACAAGAAGTGTTCGAAGGACATCTTGAGAAGATGGGTCTAAGATACATGAGTGATTGGAACTAGGGCAAGTGGGAGATTGTTAGAGTAGTATACCCGGCGTTCCAATCGGATTGGATGTATTCAACTTGTAAATAAAATCTATTGGAATTATATTAAATAATAAGGCATTACTTTATTTTAAGAGTAAACATTTATCATATATTTGCACTTAAGATAAAGTCCCTAGATCACTTATAGCTATAAGATATGGTTGCGCATAGAGATGGTGATCATGGAACAAATCTTGAAAGCTGTGATCTTAAATACAGTTCCAAGTCGTTGGATGTTTCGAGATGGGATATCGAATAAATCCAGAAAAGACTTGCACATAATATGTATGCTTATTAGATAAGAATGTTGCATTCCATCAACATTAGCGTGGGACGCAAATACATATATGTGGGTGCCTGTTAGAGAACAAGTTCACTGAGCATGACCGTATGAAAATTCTTAATGAAAGTTTATCATGTCGAATAAGAAATTTCATGTTACAATAGTACATGATTAATCCTTAGACTTGAGACACGATGATAACTTTGTTCAAATTATATTTTACTTTGATTTATCCTTTTGATTGCTAGCACAATCGTATAAAGGGATATCTTGGGTATTATATTAATATGTATGGAAGTTTGTCAGTGGCCAACAAAGGATATGACACTTATGAAGATAAGTGAATTTCTTATGTGTTTCAAGTTAGTAATTCAAAGTCCTTGGTCAAGGCGGGATGAATAGAGATTCATAAACAAATTACTAAACTTGAAATGAAATCATAGTTATTAAATCAATTTGGGTTTCGACAAAATCATACCCAAAGATTTAATCTGGAAATTGGATGTCGAAAGGATTTTACATGTATGGACTTGTAATCGAAATAGGTTTACTCGCTATTCACTTAATACTAGATTCATGCTACTTGCTAGATGTTCCCATGATATGTGGGTTCTTGAATAATGAGTTAATTCATGAATAAGAATTAATAAGATTAACTCAAATTACAAAGAGTTGTAAGCCCACTACTAGTATTAATTGTGAACCTAAAAGGTCACACCAATTTTTGAATGAAGGTAAAATTCAAATAGTAATTCTAAAGTTAATTAACAAATCTAATTTAATTAGATGTCAATTTCTGGAATATATTAAATTAATCAATTGAATTGATTAATTGAATTTTGAATATTAATTTAGTAATTAATGGAATTACTAAATTAATAGTTGAAATTTAAAATTGGATTTTAAATTTCAAATCCAAATAATAATATGATTATTAAATGAGGAGATGGAAGAAAAGATTAAAATAATAAAGTCTTGAAAAATTATTTTCAAGAATTATTATTTTATTATTTATCTTTAATATGATTGAAGATTAAATATTAATAAAAATAAATTAATTATAGTGGTTTTGAGTTGTTAACCAATTCACATAATTAATTTTATTTTTATTAATAGAATATTGGGTGGGTAATAGTCTTCTTCAAGACTTAATATTTTGTGAAAATATTCTTGAAAACTTTTTATATTTAATGAAAATATTATACATAATATTATTATTTTATACTAAAATGTTTAGTATAAATATGGACATATTTGATGTTCAATTTGGCTAAGTTCTTTCAAAGAGAAAAACATTCAAAGAGTTGAGTGATAAAACAAGAAAGAGTTCTTGTAATTTCCTTATAAACATATATTCTATACTTCTTGAAAAACCGAGTAGTTTCTACTAGCGAAGAAACTATAGTCAGAACCAAAGTTCAAAAGGTGGATACGATTAGAGGCAAGACATTTGGATAAAGTGAGTAACCACAAGAAGTGATCGTTACCAAACCGGAAATCGATTTCCTCATACATCTTCATTTTGAAGGAGTTCAAGAACTAAGGTAATTTTTAAATTACATGTGAAATCAAAATTAATAAAAGTTACTAGATTTTAAATGATGCTTATATGTGATCTCGTTATATTTATGTACGGAATAAGTATTTATTTATAAGATAAATACTTACAAAATTTTAAATTCCGCTGCATTCTCTGTTCCGTACGGTGTAACGAAACCAACAGCGTGAGCACTAAAGTCCACTGTGCTCCGCAGGAACTCATACTAAAGTAAACAGAGAAAATAATTGCAATATCATGATCCTGACATATACATAACTGAATCTGAAATCAGTACTGAATAAGCATGAACTAATAATCATCACATGACTGATACCTCATATGCCAGCATAAAAATGTTGGACACCATGTGCACACTCTAGTGGGCAGACTAAGGCCACTAGAACCCAGAATGGAATGGCGACCATTCCAAGAGGATACTGACTGATGATGCATACCTCAAACATGGTAGAGTAATTATAATCAATGTAATACCTAGTCTTAGTCCCCACCTGATCCGTCAAAATGAAAAGGCAGTGCTGATAATCGTAGCCTGATCAAACTGAAACATAACATAAACAATTACTAAATACTATGCTCAGACTGATAAAAATAGCTATTTAATATGTTAAGATGCTCTACTGGAACTTGACATGATATTTGGACTTAATCGGTATAACCGAAACTGGTTTAATATGAAACTGGACTGATATGAATTTACTGAACTGGATTAAACCCGGAAATTAAACTAAAAATGGAACATAAACATGAACCGGGATTTAAATAATTAAAATATACGCATGAACCAGTATGCTGGCCTGCTGTGGCCGGGCGGTCGGCCACTGGCTCGGCCAACGGGCCTGCTGAGGCCTCGGGCACGGGCGCTGGCATGGCTGTGCGCAAGCACGGACTGTGCGCGGGCACTGGCGTGGACTAGGCTCAGCCTAGGCACGGCCGGGCCTTGCTGAGCATGGTTTGGTGCACGGGCAGGCGCTCTACGCACGTGGGCGTGCGACAGGGCACGACTGGCATGGCATGACGCTCGCTGGGCACGACAGGTGTTAGCCTGGTCCAGCGGGACTTGACCAGGGGACGCTGGCGTGCGACTGGCGCATCGCGGACATGGAATTGGGCACTGCCGGGCGCTACGGGCGCTGGCCTTGCACGACTGGTGCTGCTGGGCACTACCGCGTACCGCAACAGGCGACTGGGCACATAGACGTGCGCACTGGCGTGCGCAGGCACTGCCAATGCACTGTTGCTGCGGGCAGGGCTATGCGCGACGCCCCACGGGCATGCACGCACGCTGTCCGCTAGCACTAGGCTGACTGCCGCTATGTGCGGGCAGCGCGACCACGACCGGCCCTTGCCGGCCGTCCGATAACTTTTTCCGTCAACCATGACCTAGCTGGAGATGAATTGACATGAAATGACTAAAAACCCAATAATTGCTCGGGAGTGTTCGGTTAGATTTTGAGATGGCTCGGGAGTAAAATAGGGTAAAATCACGTTCAACTTGACCGAGCATTTTAACTTGAATCACGCTGAAATCACACAATAACTTGGAATTTACCTTAGCTGAATAACTTAATCTTTAACATTGACATGATTATTTATTAAACAAGGTTAGCTTATATTTCAAAGCTAGTATTTTTCTTATTATTAAAATTTGGGGCGTTACAATCCACCCTCCTTAAAATATTTCTGTCCTCGGAAATGCTAAAACTGTAATGTACAAGCTTAACATAAAGCTTATACTTACTGATGACATAACTTGGAAATTCAATATTTAAATACTGAACATTAGATTTTGATCTTAACTGGAGAGTTCTCAATTCACAATTAAGTGATTTGTTAATTAATGTTGGCTGAGAATGGACACTTTTTTAAAATAAAGTGTACCGTTGATTATACATGATATTAAAGACATAACTCTTGAGCACACTGGTCATCACCTCCTGGCTGATTGCTGATCTTCGGTCTGAATGTTGGTTGTGGAACCCAAGTCGTGTTGTACGCATGGAAAATTTCAGAGATACGCACATGTACAAATGAGGATAACTAGCAATCTTGGTAACTACCTTTCGTGAATATCTACTCGATAACGCGGCACATCGTTCGCGTCACATTGCAATGCAGCACACCTGCTCCTCACCAAGTATGCGGCACATCTGCATGCAGCACCTGGCGAACATTGCACCTGCGACGTCGACGTAGTCTGTATAGCTAATCATATCTGTATCTCAAGCTAGTAATCTCAATGTACTATAATGCTAACTCTACGTGATCTCCCAGTGTACTGTGACTCAGGCATGGCATCGTTCTCTTCTTGCGACATGCGTTCTTGAATGGAAAGCGTCGGTTCGTTACCAAGGTGTTGTCTGTTGCTGTTGATTGGTCTTTTCTACCACAAACGAAGGATGTGTCGAACATCGACACGCTGTACCTACAATCTTTACCTTCTCTGAGGTTAAACATAACCTCAAGAAAAGTCTATCGTGCACTAATCTTTCCTGCGATTTCTCAAATTTTCTGAATTTGAGAATCAAGGCACTGGATATACCGATAAGTCTTGTCTTATTAGACATACCATCCTCGACTTTGACATGACTTGCCTTAATATTCACATAACTGGATTATCCTGACTTGACTTTAACATGACTATATAACTCTTACTTGAACTTTGAAAGTTATCCCGAGACACTTAAATGGTCATCTCGGAATTTGGAACATGGCATTTATTCTTACTGTGGCTTGATAAGGTACAAATTCAAGTTTCCACGTAAATTTGGAGTAATGATCCGTAATTCAAACTTTCATATTTAACTGGGCTTAGTAACTATTATACATCGACCTTAGACACATGAACATTGCCTTTAAATCATGAACATTGACTCATGAATATGTACTATATAGGGTTGCTCCAGTATCAACTGGTCCCTCAAGTACAAAATAAATAACTGATCTTTGAGCTTTGAAAACCATAACTTGGAATATCACATTGATAACATACCGGACATAACTGGCTTTAAAGGTTGTTATTACATGAGATCATACGGTCCCCACTTCAAGCCTCCAGGTATACCCAGCTGAGAGGCTCTTATTTCAAGCCTCCATGGTAACCCGGAATAGTGACTCTTATACACTGGAAACCGTTACTTTTGACAATGGCCTCAGGAAATATAACAACCATTAGCATCAAAGTTTAGCCCTGGACATGATCTACTAGTCGGACTTAAGACATTTGAGTCTATTTCCTGAGCTGAATCAAGGAATTCCTCCCTGAAATATGCCAACTGGTTGGCAGAAATAGGCAATTTTGATAGAAGAATGTCTGAGGAACATGATTGCTAAGATTTGTACAACATAAGTGCTTACAAATCTCTCGATAATGTAGGGCTATTAACGCACGATTAAGCATGGTTAGGCTCGGTAATATTTTATCGATCGATTGAACATGGATTAATTACTTGAAAATTATTTCGAGCATAAACGGGATTTCAAAAATAATTCGAACGTTTTTTACTTGGACGATTAATCCAAATATTTATATTTCGAATAATTCGTCAACTTATATTATTTATTCCAAACTGGATATCGTCCATTTATAAATAAACGTACTGAGATTAATTATTATCATTGACTCGATTAATAAAATTAACCGGATATACTTTCGATTTAACGTCGAACTTGGAATTTACCTTAGCTGAATAACAATCTTGAACATTGACATGATTATTTATTAAACAAGGCTAGCTTATATTTCAAAGCTAGTATTTTCCTTATTAATAAAATTTGGGGCGTTATAGTCGCCGTTCCGGCGAGTTGCAGAGAAATGGCGACCTGAACGGGATTGAGCTCGTCGGTGACTGGAGATGGGAAGCGGCGGCCGGTGATGCTATCGTGGTTGAGGAATTGCGTCAATTCAGGTGCAATGTACTTATGTGAAATAATTTGGTGAGTTGTGAAGGATTGGGCTAATTATTTGACGGATTTAGTCGACTTTGATGTAAATGATTTTGAAATAATTTGGTGAATTGGCTGTGAATGATTTTGATAATTTATGTGAAGGTTTTGGGCGAATTTTTGCTGTGAATGATTTTGGTGATATGTAATTTTAGGTGATTTGGGTGTCAATTGATTTAGGGGCTAGTTTATTGGAAATTAGGTTAATGTTAGGGACTAATTTGTAATATATATATATATATATATATATATATATATATATTGCTTTTAAACATTAATTGTATCATAAATTAATTAGTGAGATAATTATATATACTAAATTAATAATTTAATATATATATAAAAATAGTGATAAGTAATTTTTAAAATCTAAAGCCGACATTGAACCGAAATAAACTAACTTTTAAAAATTGAAAATTATATTTTTTTTTTAAAAATTGAAAATTATATTTGAACTAGCGTATAAAGTTTCAAAACAAAAATATGATTTCGGTCAGATTCGATTGCAATGTGCATCATGCGAGACATTAATGTGCTATTTGCTTAACAATAATGTGCATGTCGTAAATGTGCACAACTGTGAGACATGAATCGTACCGGTGATATTTATTTTATCACAATATATATTAAAATCAAACATAAATGTCCAATTTATTCGGATAGTTATTTGATTTAACCGAAATAACTAAATTAACTTATAATGTATATTTATGATATTGTAGTCAGTATTTTAAAATTAAAGTAAAAATAAATAATTGTTATTAAAGTCTTTTTATTAGAAATAAACCGGGTGTAGTATAATATCATATATCATAGTCGCTATTGTATAAAAGTATATAAACTAATATTTTAATATAGTTTGGTTTTATTTCAGTTATTTAAATAAAAATAATATGTACCGAAATTTCCGATATATAAATAATAATAATAATAATAATAATAATAATAATAATAATAATAATAATAATAATAATAATAATAATAATAATAATAATAATAATATAACCATAATATAAAAATTTGTGTCGAATTTTTGTTTATTTGATATCGTTCAATTTTGTGCAATTTGTTAGACGATTATGTGCAAGCCGTATAACCTTAATGTGCACTCACAATACATAAAAAATAGAGATAAAAAAATAGTATCATTTATAATAAACGATATAAATAAATAAATAAAAAGAAATCTGCAATATTTTTTTCATATAGTTTAGCATGTTCGGTTATTTTATTTATTTAAAAATAACTAAATCCAACATTAACCAACTAATATTAATCGATTGATAATTAGAATTACTTTAATTTTAGTATGTGGAGCGTGTTGTTTTATAAAGTGCAACGTAATGTTGTATAAAGTGCAACATAATGATATATAAAGTGCAATATTTAAATTCTGGCATTTTAACAAGACTGTGTCTTTTTTTTTTTTTTGTGGATATATGATGTGATGGGTAGTAAAGTATTATGTCACTCAGTTTTTTTATATTTATATTGCGAAATTTTTTTGAAGAAGTTGTTGACATTAATTGTGGAGTGTGGTTATAAACTGCAACGCGTTGTTTTATAACATTCGTCGTGTTGTTTTATAAAGTGCAATATTTCGCAATATAAAATGCACTAATTTATATTTTCCCATGTGTATTCGAAAACTAGTTTTAATCTCAGTTTTTTATATTTATTAAGCGTATTATTTTTGAAGGAGTTGTTGACATTAATTGTGGAGTGTGGTTATAAAGTGCAACGTGTTGTTTTTTAAAGTGCAATATATCGATATATAAAATGCACTAATTTATACCTTCCCATGTGTATTCGAAAACTATATTTAATTTATATAATTTAACATCTAATTAACCTAAATAATTAGAATGTCTTCTCATATATTATTTTTATTACATAATTTATTTATTATTATAAATTATTTTAATTTTTTATATTTTTTTGTTTAATAATTTATTTGTTATTTAATACAAAAGCAGAAGAAAGTATATAAAAATTATTTTTATTAACTTTCATTATTTACAGATTTTCCCCATGGGGTTTAAATGAATTTTATTAACTTTTATTATTAACAGATTTGACCCATGGGGTTAAATTGAAGGGTTATGTGCTATTTAAACCTTTACCTTTTCGCGTTTGGCAATTTAATCCAAACTTTTGGATAACTGCAATATAATCTTGCCTTTGACTTACTTTTGCAAAATGAACTTAATCTACGTCGTAGATTCGAAAAATGCCAACGTGTCCAGCTGCTTATATCCACGTTGAATTTTCAGTTTGATGAGTGGCGAACTTTTGTGACTGAAAACTTATGTGGCGATGACGTGACTCATATGTGGAATTAATAAGTTAGGAAAAAAATTAAAACATCCACCTCAATCAAAATTTTAAAAATGTACCCTAGATTAACATGAATATAAGCAGCCAGACACGCTGGCATTTTTTGAATATCCGACAGAAATTATGTTCGTTTTGCAAAGTAAGTCAAAGTCATGATTATATTGCAATTATCCAAAAGTTTGGATTAAATTGCCAAACGCAAAAAGGTAAAGGTTTAAATAGCAGTTAACCCTAAATTGAAATGTACTTAAATTATTAAAACTGCAAATAAGTCCCTACACTTAATCTAATTCTAAAAAAAATGCACAACCCACATTTCAATTTCAGGTCCTCACATTCTAGTCTCCAGCACACCACCACAACGATTGAGATGTCGGACATGAAGGAATCTCCGATGACGTCGGACATGATGGCAAATCTGGGCAGAATTTCGTCTAAGGTTTTGAACGGACGTGCTTGTCGCGAATAGCGGTGGAGGGACAGTGGAGGCAAAGATTTTTGGTGATTGGATTGTTGCGGCGGTGAACGGTGTGCGACGAAACTTCCTGGTGGATGAGATGTCGGAGACGGCGTGTTCAACGATGAAGATTCGGAGCTCGACACTTCCGACAGCGAGGCACTACCTGGCCGACCTTCAGCGACGGACGTCAGTCAAGAGTGTGCCGACGGGAATCAAAGCGGTGGAAAGACGTGAAGTTCGGCTTGCGCAGTGATGGCGGGTAGTGGCAGAGAGTACCGATTTATTGCGATGGGCTATTGTGGGTGTGGTGTGTGTATTGTGTGTGTGAGAGAGTGTGGGGGCAAGTCGGTGGCTGTTTAATGAATTGGGGTAGTTGGGACCCCATATGTACATTAATATGTAGTGGGAATTTTTTTAGTGTGGTGTAGAAAGCTAATGAATGTATAATTTTGGTTTTTTTAGCCATTAGATCATCCGATCTAATGTCTACTTTTTATTCTCATTTCTTTCATTAAGAACCATTCTCATGTAAACACACTCCTATATATATATATACAAATTATATATGTATATAAGTATCCTTAAAATTTGCCTAATCAACATGTTTAAAAGTATATATAATATTATATAAATACACATTTAACATTTACATATTTTACATAAATTAGACTGGTCTACGTTTTAAAGGTTTGTTGTTGTGATTGACTACTGCACAATAGTGCCATTTTTATTTTCATTGTATTCCGACTTTTTTTTCTCTGTATTTCGAATCTTGTAAGAGTTGGAGAATATGATAAAAAAATTGTATCTATATATAGGGTTACCTTTCAAATTGGCGTACATAAAGTAAGGAATAGTTGTATTTTATGTTCACATGTTTTAATGATTAAAAAATTTGTTATAATATATTTTAGTATAGATTGAAAGCGTGTAAACAAATTATATATTATATTACATTTTTATGGGAATTGATTTTGCACTGAAATAAATCCAAACGATTGGCAAAAAAATTGGAATTTGTATTTTGATCTATAAATCAAATTGTTATCAAAATTGGCCACGTACTAAAATTCCATAAAGAAAAATGCTACATTGCCAACTTTGTGTACAACTAGGTTGACAACACAAGTGTAAACATCCACTTATGTATTTTTTTTTTATTTTTAATTTTATAAATGTTTACACTTGTGTTATCAACCTAGTTGTACACTAGGTTGGTTATGTAGCATTACTCTTCCATAAATTTCTTGCCTGGACATATTTTAATGCGGAACCAGTGAAAAAAATTTAACTGCGTGAAAATCGGCTGAATTGATTTTATATGCGTGAATTATGGATGACTTTTCTTTAGTATAAAAAAATTAAAATCTAAAAATCGAACAAATTGCGAAAATCAATCAAAAATCCAAATTTTAAAAAAGCTTCCACAATTAGAATGTCAATGTTTTGACTCAAATATTTTAGGTTTCCAAAAACTGAATTACATCAACCTTTTTAGATATACTAGTAATTACCCGTGCGATGCACGGGATGATATATTTCTAAACATTAATTAATAGTAAATCTTGAATTTAGTGAACTTATTATATTTGTAACAAAATTAGACATGTTGGGCGCAATTTGTAAAATTCATAAATTATTGAAAACTTCTTTGCGCACAACGTTATTTGTTTGATTTGGCGGTGAGTCATTGTCACCACAAACTAATATTTTCAAACTACTTCGGTTGGTGACACGGAGACAACAACATATAACTGTCTATGGCTGAACACATGTTTCTTAAAAAATAAACTAACCTGCGATAACGATTGTCCCTGACTTTTGTTGATAGTCATGGCGTACGATACCATGATGGAAAATGACGCCTCTGGAACTTGAAAGGAATTAGGACATCAGAAGGAGTTATAGCCATTCTAGGAATCAACACCTTCTCGCCTGAGTTAGTATCTTACACTAGAGAATGGAATTATCATGAGTTAGATCAATAACAACACTTGCATTTTCTGTAGGACCTGTTGTGTACTGCCTTGACGACGGAAACATCATTAGTGTAGTAAGAGTTGTATTTTCATGTTTACAACATAAGCTTGCATCTTTTATGTCCCTGTACTCTAATAAATAAAAGTTAAATTAAAATGTTTCAAATTTAATATGTGAATGACTAAAATATATGAACAATATTTATATTGTAAATGGAACAAACCAGATATTCTTGAAGTAGACCCACGAATTTTTCTAGGACGACCATGCTTTCTTTTTTGAACAATGGGTTCAATGAGATCATCCTGAGTTAGATCGACAACGACACTTGCACTTTGTGTATGACATGATGTGTAGGGTTCGACGACGAAAACTTCTTTGGTGCAGTAAGAGTTATATTTCCATTCTCGTCGTTACTCAAGATTTTTATCGCGACGCTTTTTGTTCCAAGAACACTAGAATTTTTCTAGATTTTTTCAAGGTGTTTACGCTCCTATTAATTTATAATAATACAAATACAAAAATCATTTAAGTACGCAATAAAACATCAGAAAATTGAAGGTGAGAAATATAAACCAAGATATAATTGAAATTCCATTTGTAATTTCATTGAAGGGCATATGATTTGAAGCATTAGATGAACTTCCTAATAATATTGTCATATGTCTTTCACTAACAGTTGATTCAGTGCAAAAATCGAGATTCACAATACCTATTTATATGTAAGGTCCAAACAACAACATTGAGCAAGATTAATTATATCAATTAAAAAAATAAAGTTTATTTTAATCAATGGAATAAAATTCTAATTGATATAAAAAATCACACATTTTTACATACTATTACGCATTTTAAATTAATAGAATGATCAAACACATTATAGCATATTTAAGTTATTTAAAGTAGCCCAAGAAAAAATAATATAACTGGTATTAAATGAACACATAAGTTGACAAAAAAATTGAACAAAAAAATACATAAGCATCCCAATTAACATTTTCACTTATCAAATTGTCAAATTAAGTCTATTAACATGCATAAAAAGATTATGCAGTTATGCCCTTTTTTTTAATCTTACACCTGCTAAATACATGCTAATTATTTAATTTTACCGGACTATTTATGTTATTGAGTCCAAACTAAAACCTGTTTTTCTGGACCCAATTATTTAATTTTTTGGCACGTACATAATTGAAACAGCACAACAAAACATTACCCTTTTATTTTTTAGGCATCCAACGGTCTGTGTTTATCAAACCAAAAATATCGTACGACTGTAATTATTCACAGGTGGTTATAAATAGATGATTTTTTGGTTGTAGGGTTACTTCACTTTCTATTTTCCTCCACCGCTTCGCTTCGAAAAAATAGGGTTCTTTGTCGGCAAATTACAACGTTTCCATTTTTTTTTCCAAAACGATAGGCGTACTATTATTATAAAACTCAAAATATACAATGTCCATAGTCAAGGGGAACCCCCTAATAATCGCAAATACAAATTGGGAGACTCGCGTGGGAGCAGTCTAGAACCTCAAATCATGAAGAAGAATTAAGGGGATAATGTTAAAGCCTAGCTAGGTGTATAAACTCCCAAAAAAAAAAAAACATAAAGGAAACAAAAAGGAAAATAATAGAAGAAACTAATAACAACAACCATGCCATCAGATAGAGGAAAATGTGGTCCGGTCTCTATGAGCTGCAGTGATCAACAAGTGGACTAGAAGGGACTTTTTCTCAAACATCCAGAGATTGCGAGCTTTCCAAAGCCACCATAGAAGATATGTGGACAACTGGATTTTGAATTCAACTACTTCTGATCTTTATATAGAGCCAACCTGCTACCACCATGTTTTTAAAGATCATGAGAGAGTGTTAATGCCATCCCAATGTGCTGGAGAAAGATCCCACATTCTTTTAGCTCGAGGACAAGTTAGCAGGACATGATCCACTGTTTCTGGAGATTCACCACATTGCCTGCAAACAATGTCTATCTCCGTTCCCCTTTTTTCCAAGCTGACAGCCACTGGAAAAGTGTTTGAAATACATTTCCAAAGAAAGTGTTTGAGTTTATTAGACACTTTAAGATGCCAAGTTCTGTAGAGGGTGGATTTTTGAATCTTTGATGAGGAGCTGCTGATAGGGATGTCCAGAGCAAGCAGCTTTTGATTAGCCAAGAACTTATAATTTCAAGCAACATAGAACTTACCTTTATTGTCCAATCCCCAATAAAATTTGTCTGCAGAATCTGGTTTGAGTGTTTTGATGCTGAGGATGGCTTGGCTTTCTGATTCACAAAATAGCTGCCTGACTAGCCACTCCTTCTATTCTATTCAATTGTCAGCTATCAGTTCTTTGACCTATATTAGATGATCTCTGGTAATGTACAGTATGTGTGGAGTGGGAGTTGGGAGGTTTGGGACCCAGTTTGGATCAGATATTCTGGTGCAAGCACCTGTTCTGATTTCTGTTTTGAGCTATCTAGAGAAGAAAGGCATTATATCCAGCCAGTTGTTCCACATCCATGAGCCTTTTTTGAGTTCTTGTGGGATTTGTGATGGAGCAGTTGGGGAAGTACCTATCTTTTAGAATCTTGCTAACAAGCAAATCAGGGTTAGTTGCTATTTTCCACAACTGCTTGCAAATCAAAGCCTGGTTGAAGATTTGAATGTCATGGAAACCCATTCCTTCACTTATTTTTGGCAGTGGCAGGAGGTCCCATTTTTTCCAGTGCATTCCTCGGTCTTGGTTTCTCCCTTGGTTCACCCGAATTTTGCACAGAGGGTGGATATTTCTTTGCAAAGGGTCTTAGGCAATCTTAAACTTGACATTGTGAAGACAGGTAAGGATAGGAGGAAAACTTTAATTAAGACTTCCTTACCTGCTGAAGTAAGAATCTTGGATTTTCAACTACTCAATTTTCCCCTGATGGAGTGTAATAAATATTTACAGACTTCTTTCTTTGTTCTTCCAATTCCCAGGGCCATTCTAAGATATCTGGTGGATCTGTGTGAGACTATCCCTTGTAGAGCATTGCAGATGGAAGTTTGTAGGTGTTGAGGGGTGTTCCTGCTGAAAAAGATAGCATATTTCTTAAGATTGACCTTTTGGCCTGAAAAGGACTTGTACTGCTCAAGAATCTGCATAAGAGTGTTAGCCTGGTCCATATCTATTTGACCGAATAGTAATGCATAATCTTCAAATAGAAGATGGGAGAAGACTGGCCCATTTTTAGAAAGTTTGATACCCCTCAGGTTTCCTTTTCCAACAAAATCAAGAATAAGGGCAGATAATAGCTCAGTTACAATGATGAAGAGGTAAGGGGATAGAAGATCTTCTTGCCTTAACCCTCTTGTTGGAGTAACAAAACCACAGACATTTCCATTTAGTTTAAAGGAATAAGAGACTGATTGGATGCAAATCATAATCAAATAAACAAACTGCTGATGGAATCCCATTTGAATCATAATAACTCTCAGGCATGACCATTCTATTCTGTCAAATTCTTTCACGAGGTCCAATTTAATAGCCATAAAACATTTCTTACCTGTAGTGTGCCTGTTGAGAAAGTAAAAGGCTTCTTGTGCAATTATGACATTAAACAATAAGTTGCCTCCCCTTTATAAAAGCTGATTGAAATTAACTGATACAACTGCTTAAGCATTCTTTTAATCTCTGAGATAGGATTTTAGACAGACATTTATAAACTACTATGCATAAGCTGATTGGTCTGAATTGGCTTAAGGACTATGGATTTGCACAAATATTCTCAAATACTGTGCATAAGCTGATTGGTCTGAATTAGCTTAAGGACTATGGATTTGAACACTTGGGAATGAGAGATAAGATTGTGTGATTCCAGTGTTTAAGAATATTTATAGATTGAAAAAAACTTACAATGGCTGCCATGAGGTCTGCTTTTGTGAGATCCCAGAAGTGTTAAAAGAAGGCTGCTGTCATCCCAGCTTTGCCAGGTGTTTTGTCTGGGTGAAGGATGAAAAGGGCAGCCTTCATTTCTTCCTCATCAACTGGTTGCAAAAGACTCTAGTTCATGTCAGTTGTTTTAGTTCTGGGAATAAGGCTGGGAATATGTTTACCTCCCAGTGAGCCTTCTGAAGAATATAGTTGGGAGTAGAAGTTTGAAATGTGGTTTGCCAAATCCTGGGTGGATGTGAGTTCTCTTCCTTCTGGAGTGAGGAGTCTCATGATAGCATTTAGTCTCCTCCGTTGTTTTGTGTATGCGTGGAAAAAATGGGTATTCCCGTCTCCCTCTTTCAACCACTTATATTTGGCCTTTTATTGCCAATGTAGTTCCTCAAAGGCATGAGCTTCTTCCAGTTTAGCTCTTGTGCTTTCCCAATCTACCCAACTATCCTCTTATTTATTCTCTCTGAGATTTTCCAGCTTTTAGGAGAGGGTTTTGATTTTAAGTTGGTTTTTGGTATAGAAAGAGGAGCTCCATTTGAGGAGAGCTATTCGTGTGAGCTTAATTTTCTCTTTGATCTTGAAAAAGTGACTGCCCAGCTGTGGAGAGTTCCATGCTTTACTAACAACCTCATTAAAGCCTTTTTTTTAATCCAATGTCTGTCAAAATGGAATCTTTGCTTATTTTTGTGTTGAGTTACTCCTTGGTGAAGAAGGAGTAAGGAGTGATCTAAGCAGCTTAGTAAGACATTGGAGACTCTGGCATTTGGAAAAGACATCATCCAGTCAATGGACCCAAAAGCACGATCCAATTTTTCCTCAACTAATTATGCTCCTACTCCGTGGTTACACCAAGTAAATTGGTAGCCAAGCATTTTGATTTCTTCCATAGCCATAAAATCAATAAAGATCTTGAAATCAATCAGGCTGTGGTCACTTCTTGGAGAGCCACCTTGTTTGTCATTGGAGGAACCAATGTCGTTCCAATTACCTATGATGAATCATTGGTTCCCCATGTGGATCTGTCATTGTAACACCCCACTGTGATTTTACAGAAATTCCGGACTTTCCAAAAATCAGTATAAAATTTTCGAGATCATTTTCAAAATTCAATGGTTGTTAAATAACATTTTTCATAACCCAAGTCTTATCTGGGCCTACGGGGTTTCATTACCTGGTTTTCACAAATGGTTTTCATTAACCAGAGCATATCACGAGACATAATTCCCAAACATGAATATTTAAACCAAAACATCATACCTAACATCAAGGGTTCCACAAATTTCCCAAAAACAAAACAAGTCATATGTTTTGGAAAAAGGTTTAAACAAGTCTCCACATAAAGGTCCAATAAAGCCTTATTTATTCAACGGAAGCATAAAATGCATAATTAAATGACCGACCCACTCGCCTCTTCTCGTCACCCTGATCCTGCTTAACCTGCATCGGTGAAGAGCAGGTGGGGATGAGCACAAGATGAAAAACGTGCTCACCACTATGCACATATATCACAATCATAAATAATGTAGAGAAGGTATGGTTACAGTATGAACATAAATAAATTATTCTGTTATGTCTCCTAATCACATCACAACATAATACCCACGTGTACACATCTTTCATTAGCCAAAGAAAGGGGATTTATTACCCTAACTCATGGGGGTACGTGCCATACAACAAGACACGGTCTTTCATTAGGTCTTACGGAGACTTACCTCGCAAGGTAATCGTATTACATCTATGGGGACAACCGTACCGACGGTCGAATCGGCTTACGCCGATAGGCTACATAGTTTACATACATACTAAAATCAAACCCAATTAACATTAACATTATAGCAAACACATACGCATAGCAAATTTTAGATTAAAACCCACCTGGTACAACAAAGGAATAAGGCACACAATCGGGAGTAGGTAGCGAGCACGGCTCGTCAAACACCTACAACAATTATTATACTAAGATCAACACCTATTTGACCTTAGAGAACAAACACAAGCATACATTGGTCGAACTTGATTCAACCAAGTAGTTCGTGTAGTTCCGTGGACATTGGAACATTCAAACCTAACACTTGACTTGAACAAAAAAGCATATAAACACCACACATGGACTTAGCACGCAAAACAAGACAAATGGGCAAAGACACACACACGGGTTCGGGAAAAACATAAAGAAGGTTGGGACGAGCCCCGGGCTACTTGCTGGCATGGCTGGGTGAAGTCGGGACAGGCACGAGCGCTGTCGGGCTGGCCGGGTGCGCTGGGGCGCTGTGGTGCTGGGCGCTGGGGCGCTGTGGTGCGCGTGTTGGGACATATAAGAATCTCGATATGCACAAATCACGGACAAACATTCAACATAAACCTATGCGCAACGAATCTAAAGGTTTGATGAAGAAAACTTACTGCTTAAAATTTATGTAGATCTGGCTGGCCCGAACAGTTGACCGCAAATCAAATCTTCTCGGAATCGAACAAACTTGACCAATTCGGAAAGCTGATGTCACGGCGAAGTCAACGGCGTTGACCGATCGAAAATTAGAGGTGTCACGCGCTCTCATGCGCTCGATTAGTCTCCAGCAACTGCAACCTTCTGGCGGCGCGTACGGCGGCGGCTGGCGGCGATCTCGACGGCGATCTCTCCGGCTCGTCGTTCTGGTCGTCGTGGTATGGTCACTTGCTGGTTTTGGTCTCCGGTTTGGATGTATGATAGATCTGATTGGAATCCCGTATATACCTTAAGATCTTCTACTGTATTCTCAAACAGCTATCTAGATCTTGTATCAGTGGAGCACAAGAAATATAACTACTCCTTGGAAGAGAGAGAGAGAGGGGGCGGACGATTTTTCCAAATTGTAGAATTCTTCTCTTCTTCCATGAGCCAAATGCTGTATATATAGAGCTACAGTAGGGACCCTAAGGAGAATAGGATAAGGGCTTCTAATATATTAATACTATGGAGCAACCCCACAATTAATATATTAATAATATTAAAGTCCACCACAATAATATTATTGCACTCCCCTCACATATCCCAAATTACATTTGGGACCCCTTATTATAATTATCCGATTTACCTCCCCATGTTTAAGATATAATGTCCATTAATTAATTCGATCACTAATAATCAAGAATTAATTAATATATTATATTACCGAAGCTAGCGCTCGCTCATAGCATTCATATTATGCCGGAATAAATCCACCTGCAGGGTTTAGCATAATATTCCTTCATGAACTCACTTCGGGGACATCATCATACTAACGCACATGATGACCGTAAATATCCTAATAGCACATCGAACACATAATGTCATTACCCAATTCATTAAGTATGTCGACCCGGCTTGGATCTCACCCAAAGAATCAAAGCAACAACAATTATGTGCACATGCCTATTTAATATCTTACGGGTTAAGAGCACGCAATAATTAACTGAGGCCTAGTTCATTTACGACGATTAGTATAAAACGAACATCCCTCTCTGGGATCATGTTCAATACATAAATGTACTAGTACAACTAATCGGTCTAGACAAACCGTACGGTTGACACTACAACCGTTCTGATGGGTTGTTCAATTCCATCTAGGTTGTGAACCAATGATTCTTGTTTTGCAAGTAACTGATATAGTGATCTTCGGTACACCCGATGACGACCCACTTATCTACATGCAAAACAACAGAACGTGGAACTTATTTAACCAAATATAATTCTCATTCATCAAGAAATAACAAGTGTAATATCCACTAAAGCAAAGCTTAAGTATATAACACCAACAACACGCTGGGGCGCTGTCGTGCGCGCTGGGGCGCTGGTGTGCGCGTGGGGACGCTGGTGTGCGCGCTGGGACGCTGTGATAAATGATCGTGTGTTGCGTTCCCTTGACTTGTCTCGATCACAGCTTCGCCACGGCCTTGCTCTCGACGATAGGTGTGATCGACTCGGTTATTAGCCTAACTCTCTCACGATACTTGAGTTAACTCGGGTCTTAGCCTCGCTCCCTCATTTGAACTAGCTCGGGTCTTAGCCTCGCTAACTCGGTTGAACTGGCTTGGGTTTTAGCCTCACCAATTCGGTTGCATGATTGAACTCTTACGAATCCTAAGCACACGATTTCGAACAAACGTTCTTTTCTATTTCATCAATTTCTAGACTTCTAATAACAATGAGGGATGCTCCCTATTTATAGATCCTAACTATGACTAATTCTAATCTACCTAGGAAACTAATTAAAGCAATTAAATATTAAATAACCTAAACAATCTAGATATTATTGTGCAAGAAGGAAACTAAATATCTAGAGTCCTTAATTGACTAGATCTTGATCTTTCTTGGCTTGCACTCCAAACAATTCTAATCCACACGCCCCATAATATTTCGGCCGCCTTACTTCGCGCGTTGCACGCGTTTGCGCACGCCGCCAGCTCGCGCGCCGCCCTCACATTTCTTACTCCTCGTGGCGCGCGGCATCCCGCGCGCTTGACTCCCACGCCTCGTCCGCGACGCCCGCTGTCCGTGCACCGACCTCCTCCTGCGCGTGTATCTCATCACCCGTTATTCCTAAGCCTGCACGGCTTAAGCTTCGCGCGTCTGCCTCATACTCGCGTGCCAATGCGCACGTCCCTTCCCAGCTGACTTCCTCGCGCGCGTCCCAGCTAACGTCCGAGCCCAGATCTCCTACAGCGCTCCAATGCACTCCGGCTGTCTCGCGCGTACCACCGATGCCTGTGTCTCGATCGTCTACCGTGCACCTGCGTACACCTGCTGCTTCTCGCGTGTCGCCAGTCCCCGTGGCCGGCTCGCTTACCGTGCACCCGTGTGTGTTACTTGCATCCAACATCTCGACACCGCTCCTCCATTCGACGCCTCGACCTTTCGACCCTTTGCGCGCATCAAGGCACGATGCGTGCCATTCGCTCGTGCCTGCTTTCTCGTCGCCAACCAACCCTAGTCGCTCGCCCTATGGCAAAGGGTCCCACCCATCCAACCTAGCACAATCTCCAGCACGCCATACCCATCCATCTTCAATTCGTTTCTTACCTCGCCTTTTAGCCTCTGAACGCCAAGCCCGTCTCTTCCTCATATAAGGCTTGCACCAACAGCATGATTCTTTAGTCTTCGCCTTGCATTTCCTTCGGGCTAGTTTGGTCTTACGCTTCTTAGGCTCAAGCTTAGCCCGTGGACCATATCCTTTTAGCCAGTCTCTTTTGCATGAAGGTCGATATATCGAGCTTGATGGCTCCTCCAACATGTTCTCCAACCATAAAACCAGACCATCGTCACCTTCTTCTTCGGACTCGCCTGGGTTGATGACCACTTCCGTATCATGCTGTGATGAAGATCGTGTGTTTCGATTGTCGATAAGCCGCTAACCCGCGCCTTGAATCGCCGATAGTGTTTCTCTAGCCACAACCGCGCCTATTGAAACGAATAAAATTTCAATAGTATCTTGGTGAAAGACTAAAGCAAAATGGAAGAATAAAGTTCTAAATTTCTATTGATTCTTGTATGATAAAAAATAACATAGGGGATGGTCCTTTATATAGGAACCAAATAGATCTAATCCTAATATAACTATAACTCTAAGAAGGCAATAAAATATTAAGTACCCTAATTAAGCTAGATATCATAATGCTAGATGGAAACTAAATAACTTGGCTTGCACTCCAAGGGATCTCTTTCTCTCTCTCTCGGCCACATGCGAACCGCCTTTGCGTGCCGCCCGCACGCCCTAGTCCTCGAGGACCAGGGCGCCGCCCTCCTTTGCGCGTGCATTGGCGCCCGGTGTGCTGTGCACGCTATCGCCTGCCACACCGACCTCAGGCGCATGGTCGTCCGCCACTCTGCACTCCTCTAGGACTGCGGCCCCGTACCTCGCGCGTCCTTCGCCATCAGGCATGTCGCGTGCGCCTTCGACCCCAGCGGTATTCTCACACGCATGTTGCCCCGCCTTTCCGCATGCCTCAAGGCATAAGGCCTCATCCGTTACGCGCGTAGTCCCGGCGTACGCCACGTCCGTCTTGCATGCGTCGCGCGCACACGCTCCTGCCGCCTTTGCGCAACCGTCCGCGTCCTTCATTCGCACACCCGTGCACTGGCCCTTGTCGCTCGTCCCGCGCGCACTATGCGCGAGTGCGCGCATTTCTGCTGTCGTTCGTGCTAACCTCTTGCGTGCATGGTAAGCGCGACTCGCGACATTCTTGAGCTGCCTAGCCACTTCCGCATCATTCCCGTCCCCTTCAAGTGATTCCTTGTCCTCAAGGATGAAATTCGGGAATTGATCACGCATCTCATCAAGATCTTCCCATGTGGCTTCTTCGGGTGGCAACTCTTCCCAGTCAACTAGTACTTCTCAGCGATAGCGCCCTGCTTTCCTTACCTTCCGATACTCAATTGCTCGCTTGGGTCGTACAATGATCCTCCCATCGGCTGCGGTTGCTGGTAATTCCTCGCAATACTTCTGCGCTTCTCCTAGACTTCTCTTGAGTTACGAAACATGGATAACAGGGTGGACCTGCGAACTTTCCGGTAACTCTAGGCGATAAGCTACCTGACCAATGCGCTTCAGAATCTGATAAGGCCCGTAATAGCGAACGCACTGCCTGAATGGTTGTAGCTTTAGATAGACATAATCTCCGGCTACAAAATTTTCCTCACGCCTTTTTCTGTCTGCGAAGGCTTTGGTTCAATTAATCGTACCTTCGAGATTTTTCTTCAACTCTCTCAACATCAGATCTCGTTCCTCGAGTTCTCGACCAACTTCATCATTGACTGTACTTCTTTCTGAATAGTTGATCAATGTCGGGGGTTTCCATCCGTACACTAGCTCAAATGGTGTCATCTTGGTCGACTCGTGGTAAGTGGTGTTGTACCAATACTCAGCCCAAGGCAAAAAGTTTTCCCACCTCTTCAGAAATTGATGGACGTAGCATCTAAAGTACTGCTCAAGAGTTCGGTTGGTTACCTCAGTCTGTCTGTCTGTCTGTGGGTGGTAGGCCGAGCTCATAGATAGTTTGGTCCCTTACAATTTGAAGAATTCAGACCAAAAGTTTCTCATAAAGATCCGGTCTCGATCAGAAACAATGGATCGTGGTGCTCCATGCAGTTTCATCACATACTCCACAAACAACCTAGCAATCGACTTGGCGGTGTAAGGATGAGTGATGGGTATGAAGTCAGCATACTTTGTGAGTCCATCTACTACGACCATAACACCATCAAACCCATTTGAACTCGGTAACCCTTCTATGAAGTCCATGGTAATGTCTTCCCAGATTGCCTCGGGTACCGGTAGAGGTTGTAAAAGCCTGCTCGATCGTCGTTAGTCAGACTTAGTGCGCTGGCAATCGTCGCACCGTGCTATGTAATCTCGGACGGTATTCTGTTGTCCTGGCCAGAAGAAAGTATTGGCTATTCTCATCCATGTGTGGTAGATACCCGAGTGGCCTCCAATTTTAGAGTCGTGGAAGTGCTGCATGATCTGCTCACTAACTGCCCGCTGTCGGGAATGAATACTCGGCTCGGTGTAGAAGCAGACCATTGTACAATTCATAATCAATAGCAGTCGTCTTACCAGCTCCTATTGATTGGCGCAACTCCTGGCAATAGGTGTCCTCATCTTGCGCCTTCCTGACTTCCTCCCAAATAGTTCAAGCCGGTCCAGTGATAGCATTCAGCTCGGCTACATCAGTCCATCTGGATAATGCGTCTGCTACCGCATTCTGTCGACCTGGCCGGTAGACTATCTCAAAATCAAACCCCATTAGTTTGGGAACGAACTTCTGCTGCTCGGGGGTAACAATCCTTTGCTCGAGTAGATGCTTGAGTGGCTGCTGATCGGTCATAATCCGTAAGCGTCGGCCCAATAGATAAGGCCTCCAGCACCTTACGGCCTCAAAAACTGCCAGCATCTCCTTCACGTACATAGATAGTGTAACACCCCGCCTTTTACTGAAATCAGAGTACACATTTTTTGCAAATTTCTGAATAATTTAATAAAATATTTATTTTGCGAAAGCTGATTTGGGGTGCTACCGTGAAAATCTGACTGAAAAACTGTTGATTTTAAAACTTATAATAAAAACGGTTATATAATGTATTAACCGACTAACGTCGGACCAAAAACTGAGTTTAAGTACTGAAAAGGTAGCGGAAAGTAGTGTGGTCAAAACATAATATATACATAACAAAACAAAAGTCCTGAACAGCACGTCAACTCACTCCTCGTCCACGACCCTGTGACCTGAAAAACATGAAATAAGTGGGGTGTGAGCACTATAACACTGTGCTCCGTGGAAACTCATACTAAAGTAAAACAGTGAAAATAATAACAATATCATGATCCTGGCATATATAACTGAACTGAACTGAAAATGATAACTGATATCTGATACCAGTCTGAATAATCTGATACTAATCTCGTGACATAAGTCACGTGTCTGAAACTGAACATCTACCGGCAAAAACTAATACCGGACACCATGTGCACACTCTAGTGGGCAGATTAGGGCCACTAGAACCCAGAATGGACCG
>CACSLK010028802.1:608906-620163 GCA_902706635.1 Striga hermonthica | reverse complement strand
ACTGCTCGTAAGCTCGCCTGCTCGCGGCCATCCCATGTGCGCGCTGTCCACCCAACATCCACCCCTCGCGCACCGCTTATCTCTTCCGTAATGTAAACACCGAAGGCCTTAGCCTCCAAGTGTCGTGCGCGTCGCTCCCTCGCACACGCCTTGCACCAGTCGACTGCGTTACCTGAGCCCGCTATCGTACATTTGGCCCCGACCCATTGCGCATAGTCTTTCCTCCATTGCCCTAATGTTTCATGCCGATGGACTACCTTCTTGCTTGCCCTTGCACACATCCATGCGCTCGACCCTTCAAGCCTTTATCTCTTGAGCTTCTTGCTCGACCTCCTATGCCATTGTGCATGTCAGCACCCTCGTATACGGGCTCGTGCACGTTTCCTAGGCCATGCAAGCGTTGTTTTCATCCTTGGCTCGGCCTTGTCCATTAACCTCGGCCATCGTCCCTTCACATCATCGAGGGTCAATTCCCATTTCCGTATCAGTGGGCCTGTGCGCACGCTGCAGTCGCGCTGGCTGACTGATGCGTAAGTGGGTTTCGAGCCCCGACGATGAGATAGTCCAAGAGCCGAGACGACCCTATGAGGCCAGGAAAAGGGCTAAAACGACGCATGCATGGCCGAAAAGACGGGTACGAGGTCGTATGCGAGGCGCACAAGCACGCGAAAAAGGGCGCATTCAAGAAGGGCGCGCACACGCGCATTGGCGTAGACGCGCATGGCACTTGATGGGGTGGCGAAGTGGCGCGCAGGGGGTGGATGTTGGGTGGTTGATGCGCGCGAGGGATTGTTGCGGTGGGACGAGCAAGCGTTGGGCGCTGGGTGAGGCAGTGCTGGGCGATGGCGCGCATGGGTGCGCGACGGGCGAGCGGACCACGCTGGGTGTAAGCTGCATGCACGGAGGTGGCAGGGGCGCACGGGCGATGGGCTGCGACGCGTGGGATGACGCGGGTGATGTCCTAGACCGCGTAGGCATAGGAGTGTTGGGCGACGAGTGCGGGGCGCACGGCGACACGCACGAGGCACAATGCAAAAATAAGCTGGCAAGCCTAGTCCTCGTAGGAATAGGCAAGGCGCGAATATTAATCCTCGCAGGAATAGGAAAAGCAGTTGAGTGCCGAAACGCGTGTGGGAGATCGGTGACGGGAGTAATCCTCGGAAGATCAGGAAACGAAACCAGGAGCATATTCCTAGTAGGAATAGGAATAGTGGACATGGGCTCGAAGCACAATCCTACAAGGAATATGAATGACGCAATGCATGGGATGCGTAGGAGGCGTGCGCGCGAGCGATACCTCGTGCGACGAGGACTGGCAGGCGGCACGCGCAAGAGGGCTGCTAGGGTTTGGGGCGGCAGACTTGGAGTGGGGAGCAAGCAAGAGGATTGGAGTGCAAGGCAAGGAAGATCAAGACTATTATAGTAGTATTAGGATTTTAATACCATGTTGCTTTTCATTCTAGAATTAGGAGATCTAATTACCTTAGACATAGATTTATTTTATGCACCTATAAATGGGGATGTTCCCTCATTGTTTTAAGATGTCCAAGAATGATGAAATAGAAAAGAACGTTTGTTCGAAATCGTGTGTTGAGAGTCGTGAGATTCGATCATACAAATCGAGTTGGTGAGGCTAAGACCTGAGCCAATTCAACGATTTAGAGAGGCTAAGACCCGATCTATTTCGAGAGTGTAGCGAGGCTAATACCCGAGTGAACTCAAGTATCGTGAGAGAGTTAGGCTAATAACCGAGTCGATCACACCTATCGTCGAGAGCAAGGCCGTGGCGAAGCCGTGATCGAGACAAGTCGAGGGAACGCAACACCCGATCCTTCATCATTGGTGCTCTCATTGAGAGTGACTGATTGGGTGTTCGTGAACTTTTTCTATCCCATTCTTTTTCTTTTTTGGTTCGATTTTTTGGTTTCTTTTGTTCGAAATTTTTTGAAATTTCGTGAGTAAAAAAAAAAGTGTCATCTAGACCTTTTGTTTGATTTTTTTCGGTTATTACCTTTTGTTGAAGGGGCCGAATTTCTCTTCTTTTTGGGTCGAAATTTTCGAAATTCTTGTTCGAATTTTTCATTTATTTTTCGATTTTTATAGAGTCAAAAAAAAAAAAATATGTCTTATGTGCCAATGGACGAGATGGATTGGGAAGATCTCGAGTTATTGGAGAGTTTGGAGAGGGAATTAACCCCTTGGGAGCAAGAGTATTTGGAGGAGTTGCACGAGCGAAGAGATCTAGAAGAGAAGCAACTCGAAGACGAAGTAACCGAGTTCATAGTCGAGCGAGTCGAGTCCAAGGATCCACCTACGTTCGGCGACTTGTTCATGGACGAGGAAGTGGCTCACATCGAGATCGAGGTCAAAGGAGCCGAAGTGGTCGACATCGAGGAAAAGATCTTGCTCGTGGTCAAAGAGGGCCTTGGCGAGGAGACGCACGTGGAGAACGAGGATATCGATGTCAAGAGTGCAGGCTTGGTCGAGGTCCATGGGGACCGTGATTGGTATGTGCGTATGGTCGAGGATGAGTCCTTGAGGACAAGGACATTCTCAAAGGGGGCGGGAATGATGCGTAAGTGGGTTTCGAGCCCCGACGACGAGATAGTCCAAGAGCCGAGACGACCCTATGAGGCCAGGAAAAGGGCTAAAACGACGCATACATGGCCGAAAAGATGGGTACGAGGTCGTATGCGAGGCGCACAAGCACGCGAAAAAGGGCGCATTCAAGAAGGGCGCGCACACGCGCATTGGCGTAGACGCGCATGGCGCTTGATGGTGTGGCGAAGTGGCGCGCAAGGGGTGGATGTTGGGTGGTTGATACACGCGAGGGATTGTTGCGGTGGGACGAGCAAGCGCTGGGCGCTGGGTGAGGCAGTGCTGGGCGATGGCGCGCATGGGTGCGCGACGGGCGAGCGGACCACGCAGGGTGTAAGCTGCATGCACGGAGGTGGCAGGGGCGCACGGGCAATGGGCTGCGACGCGTGTGATGACGCGGGTGATGTCCTAGACCGCGTAGGCATAGGAGTGTTGGGCGACGAGTGCGGGGCGCACGGCAACACGCACGAGGCACAATGCAAAAATAAGCTGGCAAGCCTAGTCCTCGTAGGAATAGGCAAGGCGCGAATACTAATCCTCGCAGGAATAGGAAAAGCAGTTGAGTGCCGAAACGCGTGTGGGAGTTCGGTGACGGGAGTAATCCTCAGAAGATCAGGAAACGAAACCGGGAGCATATTCCTAGTAGGAATAGGAATAGTGGACATGGGGTCGAAGCACAATCCTACAAGGAATAGGAATGACGCAATGCATGGGACGCGTAGGAGGCGTGCGCGCGAGCGATACCTCGTGCGACGAGGACTGGCAGGCGGCGCGCGCAAGAGGGCTGCTAGAGTTTGGGGCGGCAGACTTGGAGTAGGGAGCAAGCAAGAGGATTGGAGTGCAAGGCAAGGAAGATCAAGACTATTATAGTAGTATTAGGATTTTATTACCATGTTGCTTTTCATTCTAGAATTAGGAGATCTAATTACCTTAGACTTAGATTTATTTTATGCACCTATAAATAGGGATGTTCCCTCATTGTTTTAAGATGTCCAAGAATGATGAAATAGAAAAGAATGTTTGCTCGAAACCATGTGTTGAGAGTCGTGAGATTTGATCATACAAATCGAATTGGTGAGGCTAAGACCCGAGCCAATTCAACGATTTAGAGAGGCTAAGACCCGATCTATTTCGAGAGTGTAGCGAGGCTAATACCCGAGTGAACTCAAGTATCGTGAGAGAGTTAGGCTAATAACCGAGTCGATCACACCTATCGTCGAGTGCAAGGCCGTGGCGAAGCCGTGATCGAGACAAGTCGAGGGAACGCAACACCCGATCCTTCATCACTGACTGCCGGCGCGCTGCTGCCGCTGCGTGCGGGCAACGCGGCCACGGCCGGCCCTTGCCGGCCGTCCGGCAACTATTCTCGAGCACTTTAACTTTAAATGTCTTAAAATGACCTGAAATGAATATAAATACTAAATTTACTTGAAATCATGAAAATTGCCCGATAAACCGAACATGGCCGTGGCGAGCGCACCGTGCGCCGCCGACGGTGTTATGCCGTCATTCGACCGAACCCACTTTTTTCTCGGCAATCCCTACTTGACTGAACATGAACCATGATTTACTGAACAAATGGACATAAAATACTCAAAGGACTGAACTTGACATACACGCTACACTTGTTTGGCCCGTGGTGCGCTACATGCGCGACCACGTCCCGTGGCCGCACCACCGCGCAATTATGAACATACTTCGAATAATATAGACTGACTGAACATAATAAATCATGAATTGATTAAATATATGAAGTTACTCGGGAGATTTCAAATAAAACAAGGACATGCTTGATGGATACACGCACGGCCAAACGCTACTTAAAGTTTACCGTAGGAACGCTACTATAAAGGCATAACTGAGCATGTTACTACTGATAACCTCACAAGAAGGGAACCTAAAATACCTATCCGCTTGCTCGCCTAATTGCACAAGGCTCGACCACTCAAGCTACCGTGCGCGTGGTTTAACCCCTCGGCGTGCTTGCGATGCTGCTACTTGCGTGCGTGCAATACACCAAAGTCTCTCCAACTCTCATTACTAATGATTAGGGAAAATAAGGCTGAAAAAATGGGGGAAAATTTCCCAACACCATGCTTATATATATGGTGGCCGACTATACTAAGGATGATGAGGCACTTTGGTGTTTAATTCTCCTCATGCCACTTGTTTGTTTAATATGAATTATAGATAATTACTCATCAATTTAGGAGATTAGTCATCCCCTAAATTCTCCTAATGATGCCACGTATAGATGCTTAAAAGAGAAGGAAAATTATTTCCTTTTTGAGAGTAAATGGCTACGGCAATATGGAAAATAAAAGGAGAAAATTTTTGATCCATAATTCCAATTACTCACGGCTTTAGACAATTGCTTGTGATTAATTACTAATTAACCACCTCATTATGTTTAATTATTTAATTAAACATAATGCTTAATTACCAAAATTATTCCGAACGTAAACGGGACGTCGAAAATAATTTCGGGTAATCTCGATTGAAAATAATTAATTCCGAAAATAATAATCGACAACGTTATTATGTCAGAATTAATAGCATGATTTATATTAATAAAAAAGACGGGATATTACATTCCTCTCTCCTTAAAAATTTACGTCCTCGGAAATTCAAAACATAACAGAATATACATGAACAATGTACATGGAATAAGAAAATATGTACATCAAAACTGAAAATCTAGAAAACGAGCTCGAATATTGGCCTCTACCTCCCAAGTAGCTCTGTGGCGATCCCACTGAATACGCACGAGGGGAACATCTCGCTTCCGGAGCCGACGAACCTGATGGTCCAGCACAGCTACCGGTCGCTCCTCGTATGATAAGTCTGGCTGAACCTGAATATCTATATGAGGAATAACATGATCGGGGTCGCACACGTACTTACGCAACATGGATGCATGGAAAACATTAGGAATGCCTGATAGCTCGGGAGGTAAGCCTAATCGATACGCGACTTCGCCTACTCGCTCGAGAACTTCGAACGGGCCAATGAATGGAGGGTGCAGCTTCCATCTCTTCCCGAATCGAATGACTCCGTGAATAGGACAAACTCTTAGAAAAGTGGGCTCGCCAACCTCAAACGGAATGTCTCGTCGAAGATGATCGGCTGAAGATTTCTTTCGACTCTGAGCTGTCTTGAGTCTCTGCCGGATCAACTCGACCTGCTCTGCCGTCTCCTCGATCATCTTCGGACCGAGTACTCGTCGCTCTCCGACGTCATCCCAATAGAGGGGAACGACACTTACGACCATAAAGTGCCTCGTAAGGAGCCATCTGAATAGAAGAATGATAGTTGTTGTTGTACGCGAACTCGGCGTACGGCAACAACGACTCCCACTTACCACCCCTGTCAACAACCAAAGAGCAAAGCATATCCTCAAGTGTCTGAATGGTCCTCTCGGACTGACCATCTGTCTCTGGATGGTAGGCTGAACTGAACTCTAGCTTTGTGCCCATCGCCTCGTGTAAGCTATGCCAGAATCTGCTGACGAATCTGGGATCTCTGTCTGATACGATAGTAACGGGCACTCCTTGGAGTCGAAAGATCCCACGGGTGTATATCTCAGCCAACTTATCCAAAGACATCTTCATCGAAACGGGTAAGAAATGAGCGACCTTAGTCAATCTGTCGACCACGACCCAGATAGCATCGTGGTGTTCAGACGACCTTGGTAATCCCGTAACGAAATCAATCGTGACTTCCTCCCACTTCCACTGCGGAACCGGCAGTGGTTGCAGGAGGCCGATCGGACTCTGATGTTCGGCTTTGACTTGCTGACAGGTAAAACATCTCCTGACGAACTCAGCGACGTCCTTCTTCATTCCGCGCCACCAGAACGACCCTTTCAGGTCATGATACATCTTCGTGCTCCCGGGATGGGCTAGATAGGGTGCGGTATGAGCCTCTGATAATATCTCCTTCCGCAACGCCTCGACTTTCGGGACCACGATCCTGCCTCTGAATTCTAAGGCTCCATCGGAACCTAATTGAAAACCCTCGACGCCTCCGGCGTGGACTTTGGCCTCCATGACTCGAACAAACTCGTCAGAAGCCTGCTCCCACCGGATTCTCTCTCTCAGCATCGGCTAAAGCTGCATGGCACTGACACTGGCACTGACACTCCCCGAAATGGCTATGGGAAGTGCATCAACCGCCTGAAGCTGCATCCGGGCGAACTCCTGAATCAACGAACTCTGCTGAGTAACGACGTACGTCAAGTCACCCCTCACCTTTCGGCTTAGGGCCTCAGCAACGACGTTCGCCTTCCCCGGATGATACTGAATCGAGCAATCGTAATCCTGTACGAGCTCGAGCCAACGGCGCTGTCTCATGTTAAGCTCCTTCTGAGTAAAGATGTACTGCATGCTCTTATGATCTGTAAAAATCTCGCAACGGTCGCCGTAAAGATAATGTCGCCAAATCTTGAGAGCGTGAACAACGGCAGCTAACTCCAAGTCGTGCGTCGGATAGTTCTGTTCGTGCGGCTTAAGCTGGCGTGAAGCATAGGCAACGACCTGGCCGTCCTGCATGAGTGCACATCCCAGTCCTTGCTTCGAAGCATCACTAAAGATGGTGAAACTCTGAGAAGGATCGAGAATAGTCAACACCGGGATTGAAGTTAATCTCCTCTTGAGCTCCTAAAAGCTCGACTCACATCGATCAGTCCACTCGAACTTCACAGACTTTCTCGTCAGCTGGGATAGTGGGAGGGCAATCTTAGAAAAGCCCTCGATGAACCTGCGGTAATAGCCAGCTAAACTGAGAAAACTGCGAACCTCGGACGGACTCTTCGGTGTCGACCAGTTCTGAACAGCTGAGACCTTAGAAGGATCCACCTCGATACCTGCCTGAGTAATCACATGACCCAAAAAAGCTACTCTCTGGAGCCAGAACTTGCATTTGGAGAATTTTGCAAACAACTTTTCTCGTCTGATGGTTTCGAGAACCACCCTCAGATGCTCCTTGTGCTCCTTCTGACTCTTTGAGTAGATGAGAATATCGTCAATAAAGACAATAACGAACTGATCGAGGTAAGGATGGAAAATACGGTTCATCAGGTTCATGAAAACTCCTGGAGCATTACTGAGGCCGAAAGGCATGACGACGAACTCGTAATGGCCGTAACGAGTCCTGAAAGCGGTCTTAGCGATATCTGACTCCTTAGTCTTCAGCTGGTGGTAGCCTTATCATAAATCAATCTTTGAGAATACACAGGCTCCCCTCAACTGATCGAATAAGTCATCGATCCTGGGAAGCGGATACTTGTTCTTGATCGTCAACCGGTTCAGATCCCGATAGTCGATACACATGCGCATGGATCCGTCCTTCTTCTTGACAAAGAGAATGGGTGCTCCCCAAGGTGACACACTCGGTCGGATGAAATCGAGTCGTAACAGCTCCTGAATCTGCGCCTTAAGCTCCTGCAACTCCTTCGGCGCCATACGGTATGGGGCTTTGGATACTGGGCCGGCTCCTGGAATGAGATCAATAGAGAACTCCACCTACCGGTTAGGCGGTCCTCCTGGAAGCTCGTCTGGGAACACGTCCACAAACTCACGAACAACTGAAACATCGTGAGGTGATCATGCTTTCTGAGAATCATCGACAAGGCTCACCAGATAACCCTGGCAGTTGCCTCGTCATAACAACTTGGTAGCTTTCGCCAAACGACATGAGGTAAGGAACGATTCTTGCTACCAAAGAAGGTAATCGAATCGTCTTCCGGAAGATTAAGAGTAATCTCTCGGTCATGACATCTGATATCTGCGTGATAAAAGGATAGCCAATCCATCCCGAGAATGAGGTTGAAGTCCCTCATCTCAAGAACATACACGTGGACAGACAATGAACGACCACCGATAGAAAGGCTGAGATTTGAGGCTTTAGCTGAAGTCACTATCTTTCGTCTCGAGGCTAAACTCACCTCGAGAGGATCGACAGCGGTAAAGGTATGAACTTCGATGGCATCAAGACATCATCGTGAAATAAAGGAGTGCGTCGCTCCAGTATCGAACAAAGCGCAAACAGGAATACTATTAAGCACAACCATCCCTGACATAGTACCTGGCTGCTGCTCGGCTTCGACCTGATCGACCGCGTAGACTCGGGCCTGCTGTCTGCCCCTCTGCTGCTGCTGCTGCTGTGGTGGCCTCTGAGCCTGTTGACGGGGCTGCTGCTGCTGCTGCGGTGGCTGCTGGGGCTGCTGGGCCTTCTTCGGACAATGGTTGGCAAAGTGTCCTGGCTCATGACAGTAGTAACAAATATCATGGCCAAAGCGACACTCGCCTCCGTGAAGCCGTCCACATGTGGGGCACTGTGAAACCTGCTGCTGTCTTTGTCGGGTCCTTCTGTCGGTTTGTGCTCCCTTTCCCTTCCTCTTGTTGTTCTTCAGTGGCTGGGCAGTGGCTGGTGGCATCGGTGGAGCTGTGGATGACTGAGTTGGGGCGGATAGCTGAGAACGATCATGGATGGCCTCCCTCCTAATGCTGGCGTCTACCTCCTGGGCAATGGAAACAGCACGAGCATACGTCTGCGTCCCGTGACCTACAATGTTATGACGGACTGTTGGGTAAAGCCCGTCAATGAAGCGTTGCGCCCTCTGTGCCTCCGTACGAACTAGGTCCGGAACAAAAGCTGCAAGTCTGGTAAACTCTCTCTCGTACTCGTCTACAGACCGAGTACCCTGTTTGAGCGATAGAAACTGACGCTCCATCTCTGCTCTATAGTAGGTGGGGTAGTAATTCTCGTGGATCAGCTCCTTGAGCATATCCCATGTAGATCCCGTCTTCTCGCCGGGACGCATGCTCCAGTAGGCATTCCACCAGAGTCGGGCATCACCGGTTAGCTGAAGTTGAGCGCATATTACGCGATATTTGTCTGGACAATCCATGACCTCGAAAATAAACTCAAGGCCCTGAATCCACTCGTCCACGATACGGGGGTCTCCCTGCCCGAAAAATTTCTCAGGGTGTTAGTCGCGAAACTGTGCGACCACCGTAGCCTGAGGAAGAACTGGGTGATCGGGTTCCCTACGGGGCGGCATCTGAACATTGAAAAAGTTGAAATTATTGAACACATGAAAATATTCTGACTGATTTCTAAGGCACACAAATCTCTTGACGAGTTGCCAAAAATGGGCGGAAAATACTGATATAGATCCTGAAGACGTCTAGAGTTATATCTGAGTACACTGAACTCTAGAGTTATATCTGAATATACTGAATTCTAAAGTCTGAACCTGATTCGAGCATCTTAACTAAGTCCTGATTAATAATTTCTGAGCATAGACAATAGTAATATGTTTATAACTGAAAACTAAATCAACACTTACCTGTAGTCGGCGAGGAGTGAGTGTGACGGTTCAGGTTTTTCTGAAAAATTCGGACTTATAAAAACTTTCAGAGACGCAGAAACGTGCTCTGATACCAATTGTAACACCCCGCCTTTTACTGAAATCAGAGTACGCATTTTTCGCAATTTTTCTGAATAATTTAATAAAATATTTATTTTGCGAAAGCTGATTCGGGGTGCTACCGTAAAAATCTGACTGAAAAACCGTTAATTTTAAAACTTATAATAAAAATGGTTATATAACGTATTAACCGACTAACGTCGGACCAAAAACTGAGTTTAAGTACTGAAAAGGTAGCGGAAAGTAGTGTGGTCAAAACATAATATATACATAACAAAACAGAAGTCCTGAACAGCACGTCAGCTCACTCCTCGTCCCCGACCCTGTGACCTAAAAAAACATGAAATAAGTGGGCTGTGAGCACTATAACACTGTGCTCCGTGGAAACTCATACTAAAGTAAAACAATGAAAATAATAACAATATCATGATCCTGGCATATATAACTGAACTGAACTGAAACTGGTAACTGATATCTGATACCGGTCTGAATAATCTGATACTGATCTCGTGACATAAGTCACGTGTCTGAAACTGAACATCTATCGGCAAAAACTAATACCGGACACCATGTGCACACTCTAGTGGGCAGATTAGGGCCACTAGAACCCAGAATGGACCGACAACCATTCCGAGCAGATACTGAATATACATACCTCAAACATGGTAGAATAATTATAATCAATGTAGTACTTAGTCTGAGTCCCCACCTGAACGGCTGAAAATGCAGGTAGTGCTGATGCCTGATCAAACTGAAAAAATAATATAAACAATTACTAAGGACTATGCTCAGACTGATAAATTAACTGATTAATTATGTTAAGATGCTCTACTCGACTTAACATGATATCCGGACTTAATCGGTGTAACTGAACCCGGTTAAGTACGGAACTGAACTGATATCATTTTACTGGACTGAACTAGGCCCGGAATTTTAACTGAAAATGGTGCTGAAATCAAGAACCGGGACTAAAACTGTAGAATACTGACTGAACCGGTCTGGACCGGACTGCCGGTCGGCTGAACCGGGCAGTTGGGCATTGGCTTGGCCAACAAGCCTGCTGAGGCTGCACGCGCAGGCGCTGCCTGGCGGCTGTGGGCGCTGGCTGTCTGGACTGGCCGTGCTGACTGCGGCTGGGCGGTCCTTGGCACGGCTATGCGTGCTGAAGCGTGCTGGCATGCCACTGAGCATGACTGGCACGTCCGGCGTGCAACTGGGCGCGCAACT